>CAAKHG010051185.1:4365-16108 GCA_901007715.1 Dactylopterus volitans
CGCTTTGAATTCATCACCAACAATTCAAAGTACTCAACGTGTAAACATTAGCGCTCACAGATATGCAGCGTAATGTGGAGCGCAGTAAGCCTTATCTGTCAAACCTCCACAGACAAAAACCAAAAACATATACACAAAATACAAAACAAATTTCATCATTAAAACTTCAAAAACCATTCTAAAAATTAAACAAAAAGCTCTCCACCACCAACTGCACGTAGTTGTAATTGTAAAACATTTCAAGTCTTTCGACTTTTCTAATGATGAGTGTGAAAACATTATCATTGTATGTCTGGTATTTTCATTTGTAGCTGGTGTAAATATGAACATATATAAAATTTTAAATCAAAATCTGTTTATTCTCAATACTCAGCAGAAGATGTCAACAAAATTTAATATACAATGTATCATATTGCTGTCCATCCTGACGCTGAGGTTGTACTACTTGTGTATCAAGTTTCAATAAATGTGTTTCGTAAATTGTAAAAATCTGCATTATCAGCCAGCGTGTAATGAAAACCATAAATCCAATCAAGAACTGATGACCTGCCTTCCATCCTCACTCTTCCTACATATTTAGCCCTTATTTCTCCACGTGCAGCTGAGGCTGACGCTGTTGACCCCTTTTCAAGGGTGTTCATCAATCATTAGCCTGTCTCTATGTGATAAAACTGACCTATGTTTCCCATTGTCCTCCTCCTTTCTCCCTGATCCCTACCATTCACTCACCCACCTGGGAGCACCAATTAAGAGGCATTAGGCTGGTGCACCAAACCCCCTCTCTACATGACCTTCCCAACAGGAGAATCAGACACTCCAGGAGAGGACACTAGCAGAGGGCTGAAAAACTGTAACTGTAGAGGAATAACCTCTAAAACCATGAGCAGAAGGCTGAGAAAGGGGAGATATGCATCACGATACATGTCTAATTGTCCAAATGTACTGGCGTAGAAGATGAGAGATCAAGGGGGTGAAATAATTAATAGCAGCCTCTGTCAGTAACACCAAAATTGACCACAATGTAAATGGCTATTAGGAATTTCAGGAATTTAATGAGTCTCACAGTGCTAACAAGAAAAATACCAGCAGCTTAATTCAAGTGAAGTGACTTCAAAAAGTATAAAAAAAAAACTTATAAATGAACAACACAACTGTAATCACTTTCAGAAAATTTAATTTTATTATCATGCTTTAAAAATCATTTTCTGTCAAATTTTCTAATTTTGGAACAATTTAGAATCACTTGTTTCTTTTTCAATGAACAGTCAGAGGCATAGTTTGTATTTTGCAGTTACAGCATGAAATATTCCATAAAGTGGCGCAATTGAGAGTGCAAGAAAACAATTAAAAAGTTACTTTACTGTTCTCCAGTTGAATGTAGTAGCTCAGAGGCTTATTTTCTTCCTCTGCACGGCTCACCTTGCTGTTATTTGGGCAAGATTTGAAAGGTATTAAAAGGCTGTTAGGGCAACATGGTGGTGCAGTGGTTAGCACCATTGCCTCACAGGTTTGACTCCTGGCCTGGGGTCTTTCTATGTGGAGTTTGCATGCTCTCCCCGTGTCTGCACCGGTTCTCTCCGGGTACTCCAGGCTTCCTCCCACCTTCCAAAAGCATGCTGAGGTTAATTGGCTACTGTAAAGTGTGAGTGTGAGTGGTTCATGTGGCCCTGCGATGAGCTGGCGTTTCATCCAGGGTGTACCCCGCCGTTCGCCCACTGCCAGCTGGGATCGGCTCCTGCACAACTGCAACCCGGTAACCGGAATAAGCGGAAGACAACGAATGAATAAAAGCCAGCTCCAAGAGAAAATGTTCCTGTGTCACTCTCTACTGTAATTTTCTAAAGTTTAATCTCCAGGGATTTCCCTCTGCCCCTCTAAGATCTCTTTTGTATTCATTTTATTTCAGTTTAGCTTTCTGATATATCACTTGCACAGTTGGGTAGGTTACTGACGTTTACACATTTATTTTTTATTCACAACTACTTATTATTGTAATATGTAGGGGTGTAACGTTATGTGTATTCATACCGAGCCATCACAGTACACACATCACAATTTGGTACATGCAGTCAGACAACGAATACAACTAAATGGGAAAGTCATACATGCCAGTATCTATAATTTCATCCAGGTGGCGGTGATGTGCCTAAACCACTCTTAAAAAACAGAGAAGAGTAAAGCAAAACAAAACACAAGCAGCACAGGAGTTGATGGTGAGTTCAGATGACACACAGGAGCTAGATGACCCATCTGCTTCTTTTAAATCAGCTGAGTAGGAAAACTTCAGATTCCCTGTAGACTATCAAAAGATAACTTGTCATGCATGTCACTCAACTCCATCATGGCATTCCTGAGCTTCAATTCATATGAGCTCACATTTGCATACACCAAATCTAAAATACTCAGCTGATTTTTTTTTTCGATGGTTAGGAAACACCCAAATACATTCTGACATTATGTTGTCTCCTCTGTGTTGACATCCAAGCCTCTGGACAGAGATGCAGCTCACTGCTCTCTGCCTACTGACCGCCTCCTCATCTCAAAGCTCACTCTGCATTAAGGGCCCCAATCAAATATTCATTCTCCAAAACCAGCACTTATATAACCATAACGAAAACTGTGTCTCCATGCTGACCTGACTGAAAAGCACACCAAGCTTGGAGCAAACAATCATTCGTGCAGCAAGCAAAGGGTCAGCAGCACTGGCCCACTCATCGCAGATGATATTCTCTACAGCGGCTCACAAGTGCTGCCCCTGGAGTCCTAGTTTGAAGTTAATTAATGAATAAATCAATTAAGAGGAAAAGTAAGAGGCTCAGTTCATGAAACCGAGGAATGAGCTCACATGGAGTTGACCAGGTAGCTTTAATTTTTTTTGATAATGCAGAACACACAGCTCTAAATAAAACAAGAGATGAAGGACAGAGTTCTTTTGTTCTTTCAGTGGAGGAGAATGAATTCACCCTTAAAAACCACTTCCTCATCGACTCGAAAACTACGTGGAGACGAAAAAACAGCAGTACCAGCAACAACCACAGTGACCAAAGCATGGGCAACAAAAGCCAAAAAAAATAAATAACTAAACAAAACAAGAAAAAAAACAGCAATTTATGTATAATATCAGCATTCTAAATGTTACATTCCAGCCTTATTGTGTCTGCATGTGTGGATGTGTGTGCACGTATTTATAAGTGTGCGTGCATCAGCTGTGAATGTTTGTCACCGGGAAAAATTTGGAGTTCGAGTGGTGCGTTGCAACCCCACCACAGCAACCCCAAGTGGCAGTACAAGTCCCATGGCAGCGGGCAATGGGGGAACCCCCCAAAACCAGGGACCAGATCACCAGACACGGTGGCCCCTGACCAGTCCAGCGGCACCACCTTCTGACCTTGCATGCTCTGCATTGCGGTTTGTGGCATATTACCAGGTTTCTTAGCAAGTTCCAGCCATGGATTTTCAATGAAAGGAATTGACTGAAAATGGCAGCAGTTTACGTTTCAACCTTTGAAGGACTTGAAACGTAGTTATCTCCCCCATTTTGTTTATTGTGATAGGAAAGTTTACGGCCAAATTTTCTTTTTGTCAGCTACAAAGCAATCATACACTTTTCACATTTTGAAATAGTGCTCTTGGAATTCTCAGAACAGATATCTTCATTGTGCTAACTGTTTTGTATATTTTAAATGGCAAAGTTGTGTTTGCTCCATGCATGCAATTTTTTAGCTACTGTTAGCCTATGAAGAAAAAAGTAGCATCACATATTCCACGCTTCAAACCAAAAGATGGGGTGTCCACCCTGACAGTATGAGGGCAGAGAGTATGTGGGCAGATGTATGAGTTGGAGGCATAAACTATCTATTTACCACTCCATTTACACCATTGGCCATAATCTTATGACCACTGACAGATAAAGTAAATCGCACATTATCTTGGTATCATGGTACCTGTGGATGGGTAGAATATACTAGGCGGCAAGTGAACATTTCATCCTCAAAGTTGATGTGTAAAAAAAAAAGGCAATGGCAAGCATAAGGATTTGAGCGACTTTGTCAAGAGCCAAATTGTGACGGCTGCAGATCAGTCAGGTTGCATAAGCTGATGCCCGTCCACTGCCAAAAGTGCCAACAATGGGTATGTGAGTATCAGAACCTGACGATGGAGCAATGAAAGATGGTGGCCTCATCTGTTTTCTTTTAAATCGCATGGATGGCCAGGTGTGTGTGCATGACTTACCTGGGCAACCTGGTAAGCCACTAGGGCAACTAAGATGCAGTACGGGAAGCAGGCAAACCGATGACAATAGTGTGATGCTTTGGCTAATGAGAAACTTCAGGTCCTACCATTCATGTGGATGTTACTTTGGCAGGCATCACCTGATTGTTGCAGGCCATCTAAACCGTTTCCTGGAAAAGGTATTTCCCAATAGCAGTGGCATCTGTGGGATATGCTGGAAAAACAAGTCCAAACCATGGAGGACACCCTCACAACTTAAAAGACTCAAACGATCTGCTGATAACAGATCTCGGTCTAGTGGAGTCCATGCCTTAATGGGTCACAGCTGTTTTGGCCACAAAAGGGGGACCTACACAATACTGGGCATAAGGTTACAACTGATCAGCGCTCTGTATGTTTCTATACTGACTTATGGTTATGACTTTAGGGTAATGACTGTATATACAAGAGGCTGACATGACAGTTTCTGGCTTGGGTCACTTATCGCTCCTGTCACTTACTATTGCCAGGTTAAGAGAACGTTACATAGTCCGGGTTCCATGAGTACGTGCACAGTCCTCTGATACAGCTGCAACACCATTGTTGTACATCGAGTCACTTTTGCCTCTTGAGGAACAAAGTAGAATCATGAGACAAAACAGAGCTGATTCAGATTAGGAACAAATGTTCCTTTTACCAATGCACTGTTATTCAGTAGCTATTTACATTTATCATCATCCCTATCAATATGATAGATTTATCAAAACATCAACTCTATATAACCTGGGACCATTACATTTTGTCACCATGGTAACTAGTATTCTCAGTAGACACAATTTATTATCTATGATATTTGTCAACTACATTTTGTTTCATTTTCCTCAAAGATTTGACCAATGCCGTGATGTTATCTTGGTAAAGGCCAGTTGTCAACGACAGGAAAACAGCCTGGACAAAAAGGGATGTAGCTAATACGGGGCTATTCCTGTTGATGTATGACAAAGTTGTTCCGAGTTTCAAGGCAGCTAACAAAATATCAGTCATGTATGCTGTTCATGCATTTCTGTTCATGCTCTTGAGTTTGGGATGATTTGTTGATTATAGCAAATACAATAAAGTTGCACTGACACACAGATGCCACATGACACTACCCACCACTTTGTTTCAACTATTAATCAGCCACAAACCACACCTCTGATGCTTCTTCAGGGGCAGTTAAGTCAGATTATGAATTCAACCTCAATACTTTCCTATGTAATATAATATTTTCCACAGTTCTGACTTTTATGTTGCATTAGAGTGTTTCAAGTCTCAACAGGAGACTTTGCCAGCTCAATGTGTACTCCTTAGTCTTCTGTCTCCAACCTTTGTCTCCGGGAAGTGGATGAAATAGATTGCTTGCATCAAGATTCTCATAACCTTGCTGCAGCTATGTGTGTGCGTGTGTGTGTGTGTGTGTGTGTGTGTGTGCGTGCGTGCGTGCGTGCGTGCGTGCGTGCGTGTGTGTCTGTGTGTGTATGTGTGTGTGTGCATGTGGGGTGTCTTTGCTGTTAAGTGGTCAGTAATGGCAAAGTAATTCAATCCAAGTGAGTCTTTCTATATCCACTCAAAACTTCCGGTACAATCCAATCCCTCCTTGTTATGAGGGTTGGGCAGCTTTCCGGAAAGCACACAAGTCATCTTAGTGACTTTGCCAACAAGCCATTGATGCAATGGCAATTAAAATGCAATTAGGGTTGCAATAGCTCTTTAATTGAATTGGGTTTTGGGCTGAGAGGACTGAAAGAATAAAAAATACAGGCCACATCTTATTCTTGAGATAATGTGCTTGGTGTTGCCTGCTCAGGTAAGACAGTGATGCCCGGGTTTAAGAGCAATCTGAATTTTGGTCTAATCCCATTTAGAACACAAGATTAGGGCTGTGTAAGTCGAGGTCCAAGGCATTGAAGGAGACAGACAGGCAGACTGACTGTCAAACACTATGTTTTACATGCTCCAGCTCGGCCAGATCATCCGCCAACACGGTCTACAGTTCCATTGCTACGCGGATGATACACAGCTGTATTTCAGCACTACACCTACCACTCTGCTCCCCCCACAGTCCATAGTCAACTGCCTCTGAGAAATAAAGACCTGGATGACCACCAACCTCCTCAAACTCAACAGCAACAAGAGCTCATGGTCATGGGTCCTAAAGCGCAACTCGAGAAGGTCGGACATTTTCTTCTCCAGGTGGATAGCTGTTCCATCTCCCCATCCCCTGAAGTGCGCAACCTGGGCGTCATCCTGGACTCTACACTCTCCTTTCAATCACACATCAAATCTGTTACCAAATCCGCCTTTTTCCACCTCAAGAACATTTCCAGACTCCGCCCGTCACTCTCAGATTCCGTTGCAGAGACCCTCATCCATGCGTTCATCTCCAGCTGGCTGGATTACTGTAATGGTGTCCTGTTCGGCCTCCCCAATAAGTCCATCGACCGATTGCAGTACGTGCAAAACTCTGCTGCCAGAGTGCTCACCCGCACAAAACGCTGGCAACACATCACCCCCACCCTGAAACGCCTCCACTGGCTACCGGTCAAACATCGCATCAACTACAAACTCCTACTGCTCATCTACAAATCCCTCCATGCCCTTGCCCCACAGTACCTGGCCAACCTCCTCAAGGACTACACCCGTGGGCGGAACCTGAGGTCTGGGGACATGGAGCTCTTCACCATCCGCCACGCAAAAAAGCGACTTGGCGACAGAGCATTCTACGTGGCTGCCCCTGCCCTCTGGAACTCGCTCCCCTTGGAGATTCGCCAGGCTCCTTCATTGGACTTTTTTAAGTCTGCACTGAAGAGAAATTTGTTCACTAAGGCTTTTGGCAATTAGTGCTGTTTTTCTTTTTCTGTTTTGTAAAGCGTCCCTGGGTTTCTTGAAGGGCGCTATATAAATTCAAGTTATTATTATTATTTATATTATTATTAGAAACCGAGGCACATTTACTCTTGTATTAATAATAACTGTCCTTTCACTCTTTCTTGCATACCAATTGCAAATTACACAGATCAGATCAGCCTCTCGAACACAAGCAGTTTGTATCTTTGTTACTCTTTATCTGCCCATTTGACCATCAGCCAAAAAAATATCTATTTGTTATACTTAAGCTGTTTTACTTTAGAAAAAACACGGACTCCAAATCATAGACTGAATAGTCTATTCAGTGGACTAAACTTTTGGTTCTTGAAAGTGATGCCTGCCTGAAAATGCACTAAACTTGAATTATATCTGATAGCCGGTAGGGGATGACACTTGTGGTTGCTGAAACACTTGCGATCAAGAGATGTCTACGGGAAAATGACAAACTTCTAACTTGATTTAATCCCTAAATGCACATTTTTATGGTTTTAAAACATAGTTTCATGTCTTCTTACTGAAAATGTAGAAAGAAATTTCTGATCATGTGCCTATATTGTTTGAAGTTGCATACACATGTGCTGATGTTAAATCTGGTGCTCCTGTTCAGAGCCATCGGATTTTTAACTCTTTTACTGTTGGTCAGTTCTCTGCGGTTTTTGATCACCTTTGTGTCCGTCCTGCCTCTGCTAACACAGAGGAGCTCGTGTCCTGGTTTCACTCCTCCTTCCAAACCACACCGTACTCTGTGGCTCGACTAAAAACTGTGCAGCCCAAAGCTAAACCTGAGATCTGGTCTAACGAGAGAACTCACGCAACGAGACGGGAATGCCGCAAAGCTGAGCGTAATTGGAGGAAGAACAAGCCGCAGGTTTCTCTCCAAATCCTAAAGGACTATTGGCACGGCTACCAGAACACTGTTAAGGAGTCCAAACAAGAATACATAACAAACCTCATCCAGTCCAATGAAAACCCTTGTGACTTTTTCATTAATGTTGTTCTAAATGCCCCACAGCCAGTCAGCTTGGAGGTATCTGAATTGTGCAATAGCTTCCTGAACTATTTTATTGATAAGGTTGCTACTGCAAGGGCCCTCATTTCAGCGTCTGCGGCTGACCCCTCTGACCCTGCTTCTTGTTCCTCATCTTTTGATAAGTTTGAGCCTGTGTCTCTGTCGTTTTTAGAAGATTTGGTTGGCCATCTTAAACCAACGGGTTCTCCCTTAGACATTGTCTCTCCTCATGTCTTTAAAGAGGTTTTCCCTTGTCCCTTTGGGTTCTGGTCATCATCAACAGCAGCCTGTCTTCTGGTGTCTTAAGTTTTAAACAGGCGGTGGTGCAGCCCATACTTAAAAACATGGCCTTAGTTGCAGTGTACTGGCCAATTTTAGGCCATCTTCAAGCTGCCTCTTATCTCTAAAATCTTGGAGAAAGTTGTTCATGCTCAGCTAAAGGCCTTCTTGAATGAGCATGCAGTCCTGGAGGTTTTTCAATCTGGTTTTAAAACACTTAGTAAAGCCAGCTTTACTAAGCGTTTTTTAACGACATCCTCCTTGCAAATGATTCTGGTGACTATGCAATTCTTGTTTTGTTGCACCTAACTGCAATTGATATTAAAAAGGCAAATACATTTAATTGACCGAGAGCCATGACACCGTTAACACAAAAGTTCAGAAACTTTTCAAGTAATGGCGTGGACTGCCCGCCCTTCGATACGGTTGACCACAACACCCTAGTGACTTGTTTACACCATCTGGTGGGCATTTGTAATACTGCACTGGAGTAGTTCAAATCATATCTGGCAGATAGAAGTATGTGTGTAAGCCTAGAAAATTTTGAGTCCAGCTCTGCTCCACTGTCATGTGGGGTTCCACAGGGGTTGATTTTAGGGCCTCTGCTTTTTTTCTTTGTATATACTGCCTCTGGGCTCCATCCTGAGAAAGCATGGAATCTCCTTCCATCTTTATGCTGACGACAGTCAGCTATACATGCCGCTGAAAAGAAAAAGAGCTTTGTCCACACCACTGCTGTCACGTCTTGAAGACATCAAAGCCTGGATGGCTTTGAACCTTTTATAATTTAACGAAAAGGAAACAGAAGTGATGGTGTTTGGTCCCAGTGGCTCTTGTGTACCCCCTTCTATTAACTTGGGCCCTCTGACAGATTATGTAATGCAAACGGTCACAAACTTGGGTTTTAAGATGGATAGTGATTTTAAATTGGATCGGCAAATCAGTTCAGTAATGAAGTCCAGCTTTATTCAGGTTAGGCAGCTGGCAAAGGCGGAGCCTTTCCTTGTACATCAGCACTTTGAAACAGTAATCCATGCCTTCATTACATCTCGGCTGGATTACTGTAATGCACTTTACTTTGGAGTCAGCTAGTCCTTACTCGCACATCTCCAGTTGGTGCAAAATGCAGCTGCTCGTCTTTTAACTGGAGCACGTAAGAGGGACCACATAACTCTCATCCTGGCCTCCCTTCACTGGCTGCCTGTGCACTTTAGAGTCCATTTTAAAATTCTTTTACTTGTTTTTAAATCTTTAAATGGTCTCACCCCGCCTTACCTCTCTGAGCTCCTTCACCCCTACATTCCTGCTCGGTGCCTCAGGTCAGCTGATCTGCTTCTCCTGGAGGTACTGAGGTCAAGATGGAAGCTCAGAGGGGACAGAGCTTTTTCTTTTCTTTTTTTTTTTTATACGAAATTTTTATTTCCCACATGGAAAGCAGGTGTATATCGCGTAAATATCTGTCAATTACATAATTACATAACATAAATGTAAATATCCACTCATAATAACATACAGTATATATACCAAGGCATCAAGAAAATAGACAAAGTAGATAAAACAAAAGGTAACAAAACATAAAAGTAAAAAAAAAAAAAGATAAATAAATAAATATGTATACACATATGTATACACATATACTGTACATATACATACACACAGACACACATAACTCCAACCCATTTCTATTAAATTCATAGCAATTGGTCATATTATGAGTAGTAACTAAGTTAGTAGTAGATACAACAATGCAAAGCACCTGCATTTTTTTTCTTTTCTTTTCCTAAGCCCTGACCCACCCCTCCCCACGGATCTTTCTCTAAGTTTTACCACATGCTGGATATTTCTACATAAAAAAGTAAATAAAGTAAGAAAAGAACAATATAGAATTAGTGAGATATAATCGTTCTAGCTAGGTTGAGTGCCTCCTTCCTAGCCTTGAGCAGAACCCGGCCTGCTCCATTGATCTTAGCAACAGAAAGCTCCATAGATAACACCTCTATTAGAGAACATGTCCACTGATTCATAGAAAGTGTATTGGGTGGTAGCCACTTCACTGCCAACATCAATTTAGCAACAGTACATGCTGATAGCCAAAGCAGTCTCTGCGTATGGTTTAAGTTTTGCCCAGAATCATCATTCAAAAGAATACATTTTGGAGAACAGTTGATCTCTACACCAAGTGTTTCAGAGAGACGTTTTATTATTTGTTTCCAAAAAAATTGAACTGATGGACATCCACATAATGTGTAAAAATGTTCCCATTTGGTTCAAATCACATAAGCTACAGTTTGGAGACATGGTTAACTTAATCATAAAATGTCTCTTTGGTGTTAAAAAGGTACGATAAATGAAGTTTAGGTTTGTTAATTTATTGTTTAGATTTTGTGAGGAATAGGAAACATTCCTCCAAACTCTAACCCAATCTACAGATGATTCAGAGCAGTCTTTATTCCATACTTTAGTTATCACTAATGGGGTCTGCGTATGTTCCAACAAACTGTTATAGATTGCAGAGACATGTCCTTTAGCAAGTCCAGACACTTCCTTAAACAATTCCATCATTGGATGCTTAATAGGTTGTCTGTCAATCAAAATACCTGCTGCACGTGATGCAGAACGTAATTGTAAATATATAAAAAAAGAATTTGCTGGCAGTTTGTATGTTTCCTTCAAATCCTGAAAGCTTCTTAAAACAACATCATTCATGATGTCTCCTAAGTTATGGATACCTGAATTGTACCAATGAGGTGAGATAAAATGCTTTCCTCCAGACTTTAAAAGACTATTATAAAATATTGGGGTGTTAGCATGCCATTTAGATGTCCAAGTATATATCTTTTCTATTTTCCTAAAAATTTGAATAGCATGGGCTATTATTGAGCCGTACTCCAATTTGCATTTACGAACAGAGAGACCTGTAAACAAAAAGCCATTTAAAGGAACTGGCGCCACCAGACTCTTCTCAATATTAAGCCATGAAATTAAGGACTTCTCAACAAACCAATCTAATAAGGGACGGATAGTCAGAGCATGAAAATAAAGTTTAAAATTAGGTAATGAAAGACCCCCTAACTCCTTCTTTCTTTGTAAATTGGCTAATTTTATTTTAGGGCGTCTGCCTCTCCAAAGAAATCTAATAATAATACTATAGATTTTGTCCCAATATTTCGTAGGTGGTGCTAAAGGTAACATGTAACTACAAAAATTGATTCTAGGAAGCACATTCATTTTAATTATTGAAATCCTGCCAGAGAGAAAGATAGGCAGTTTATGCCATCTTTCCAGATCCTGTCTGATCATGCTAAGAGTATTATTATAGTTCTTACGAATAGTTTT
>CAAKHG010051186.1:0-24187 GCA_901007715.1 Dactylopterus volitans
CGTCCTGTGATTGGTCAGTGTGTGAGGGAGGAGGGTCTCACTGCCGAAGCCTTTGTGTGGAAAAGTGGCGGTTCAATTAGGAGCAACAATAATTGTAATAATTCAAGTGTAGAATCGCTTCATATTAGAAAACTCCAATCAACTTCGCAGTGTCCATGCAACAATCCACTGATCTTTATTCATACATTGATTGTACAATTAGTCATGTGTTTATACTGCTCCACACTGAGGACGGACAATTTAGGTGGTTAACCGAGTGATGTGTCGTCTTCTCTCCTCAAGAATAATTTGTTCTCTCCACGATAATTTCAGTAATTGTAAAGGTGTAAAATGAAGTTGACCGAATTGTGATCGGTGTCTGGGATCCACAAATGAGATTAAATCGACTCACATCTTCATGTTCGTGTGTTCAAGGGATAAATTTGTGTTCTTATCAGGATTATATAGTGCCAGTATTTAGAAAAAAATGCAATCCTTTTATTTCAGTTTAAGACAAAAGCTCAGTGCTGCATTGGATCATTTTAACTGCATTTAAAGATGAAGGCGTTTCGTTCTTTAAAGTGAAAGGGTGGGTGGCTCTTAAAAGAGCCTTTGTTGTTGCTGCTGGAGCGCTGAGATGTTTAACCTCCGAAGCCGTACAGGGTGCGGCCCTGCCTCTTGAGCGCGTACACCACGTCCATGGCGGTCACCGTCTTCCTCTTGGCGTGCTCGGTGTAGGTGACGGCGTCGCGGATCACGTTCTCCAGGAAAACCTTCAACACGCCGCGGGTCTCCTCGTAGATCAGACCGGAGATACGCTTGACTCCACCACGGCGAGCCAGGCGGCGGATGGCGGGTTTGGTGATTCCCTGGATGTTGTCACGGAGAACTTTGCGGTGACGCTTGGCGCCTCCTTTACCGAGTCCTTTGCCGCCTTTGCCTCTGCCACTCATTGTTGCTGCAGCTCAAAAGTAAGTCACAATGAACCATACCATTCAGCCTCTGGGTATTATTTCTTGACTGCGGACGTTATAGAAGACCGAGCGAGGGGACGCTCTTCTTCTCCAGTCTCCAGGGGTCATGGTGGTTGACGCTGAACCTTTTTTTTTTTTGGCGCTTTAGCTCCACCAACCGGACAACAAGGTGAACCAGCAACACAGTCTTAGCTACCCTCCTCAGTGGGGTTCTCGCACAGACCTGCATATAAACGCTTTAAACTGCACCAACACATCAACAAGAGCAACACTATGCTGATAGGCCAGGGTGCATTGGAGTTAACACGTCCGAAATATATCCAAGTGTGGAATGAGCAGCATGTTTCACCGTCGTCTTTCTTGTGCGTTGCAGGAATTTCATTGGTTTTACACGGAAAAAAATACATTTTCCAAAGTGCCACACAGCCTGTGAAGATGGTCTTGATTCTTGTTATTCTTTTGTCTTTTGGTTATAGAAGCCTGAGCAGTTATTTGTATGCGGGGAAATGGACTCCGTGCCTCTCTGTGTATTTTCGGCAGCTAATACCCTGTGTTGGACAGAACATAAGAAATGCAGCGTGTGATTAGGGCGGTAAACTGGCGTCGTTTGCTGTGGTTCGTTTGCGCAGTCGCTTCCTCTCACGTGTTCTCTGCCGTCACGCGGCGCGAGAGCCTGATGCTGATTTAGCTCGCCTTTAGCTCGGTTTCTAGCTGAGCGCAAAAGCGCAGACGTAAATGAATCATATGTTTCACTTTCAAGACGTTTTTATTGTGAAATTTAGATGAAGCTCACAGCCGGCGGGCAGCAGTAGAGGCATACAAGATAAGATAGACATGAAAATATACAGACATATTATATACAATAGGCATGTACATACATACAGAATAAAAGTATAGAATAGAATAAAAGGTAGAATAGAATAAGAATAAATAGAATAAAAATAGAGGTAGCTAGCAGTAATGTATTTATGTATTTAAGTAAAGTGCAGTAGAGACTTTGTGCAAATTCCACTGTATTGTAGGTGGAGTGTTAGACTGCACTTAGGTGGTTGGGGTCTGAGGGCTTATCAGCGGGGGCGGGGGGTTGTTTGTGTGTGACTGAGGGGGTGTATATGTCACTGTTCCGTCGTGGGATGGAGGGTGCATGTGCGACTGGTCTGTCGGGGGATGGGGCGTGCTTATGACGGTGACATGCTTGCAGAGGGAGCTGGCGATTGCTTTTACAGCTCTGGGGAAGAAGCTGTCTCGTGGTGTGGATGAGCTTGTTTCGATGTTCCTGTACCGCTTTCCTGATGGAAGCGGTTCAAACAGACCGTCGCTCGGGCGGGTGGGGTCCATCAAGATGCATCTGGCCTTCCTTTGTGTCCGGGCATCATACATCGAGTGCAGATCTGGAAAGATGCTGCCCACGATGCCCTGTGCTGTTCTCACCACCCGTGCCAGGTCTTTTCGGTCTCGTGCCGTGCAGCTGCCTTGCCACACCGCCATGCTGAGGCAGAGGATGCGCTCGACTGTGGCTCTGTAGAAGTTTGCCGGCAACTGAGAGGAATGACCAGCACGCCTGAGCTTCCTGAGGGAGAAGAGCCGCTGTTGGGCCTTCTTTACCAGGTGTGAAGTGTTCACAGACCAAGACTGGTCAGATGTGGACTCCCAGGAACCCGATGCTGTCAACACGCTCCACCTCCTCCCCGTGTATGTGAAGAGGAGCGTGCTCCGTTCTCCTGGATCTCCTGTAATCCACAATGACCTCCTTGGTCTTGCTAGTGTTCAGAATGAGATCACTGTCTGAACACCACTGTGCCAAGCGCTGGACCTCCTCTCTGTAGAAGGTCTCATCGCTGTTTGATATGAGACCCACCACGGTGGTGTCGTCGGCAAACTTTATGACTGCATTTGTGGGGTAGTTGGCGAAACAGTCATGTGTATAGAGGGTAAAGAGGACACGGCTGAGCGCACAACCCCGTGGCGTGCCTGTGTTCAGGATCAGTGAGGACGATAGGAAGTCCGCCCGTCCTCACCACCTGTGGACGGTTGGTGAGAAAGTCAGTGATCCAGGAACACAGTGATGGAGGCAATCCCTACTTGCAGAGCTTTGTGGCCAGCTTGTCCGGATGGGCGGGGTGGAAGGCCAGAGCTGAAGTCCACGAATAGCATCCTAGCATAGGTGTTAGGGCGCTGCAGGTGAGACAGGGCTGTACGGAGTGCTAGCGAGACAGCATCCTCCGTAGAACGGTTCTCCCTGTAGGCGAACCGTAGGCTGTCCAGACCGGCGGGGATGAGGTCCTTGATGTGCTTTAGGAGGATCCTCTCGAAGCACTTCATGATGACTGGTCTTAAAGCAGCAGGGCGGCAGTCATTGAGGCAGGTAATGGCTGATTTTTTTGGGGCACGGGCTCAATGATGGAGGACTTCAGGCAGACAAGGACCGTGGACAGCTTCATGGGGCAGATTAAAGATCATATATTTAAATGTATTTGTGAGTCTTGTGTACCGCAGCAATGTCTGCAGATCTCACGTCTAAAAAAAAAAAGTTTCCTCTAGGTGCCACACAGCCTCTGAAAATACTGGCATTGTGTCTTTTTCGTCTTCTAAAACGACATGAGGGGATTCCTATTGCCCTTACAACGAGAATAATCTGGGCAATCTGGCTTCAGATTCCATATCAAGAGTGACTATTCAGGTATGAACATAGCCAATGTCACCGTGAAGCTGCAGTTAAATGCAGGGGCTGACAAACTTCTGCCGCAGCCACCAGCTGGGGGAGCTCCAGTACAAATAATGTTTTATGCGCTCTGTGACGCTTGACATCAGTGGTTGAGGCTAAATCAACATCAAGGAGACGGATGGAAAGGTCATCGCATCACTGCATTTGCCGTATCGCACGAGCACTTTCAGACGTCTGCGCAGCAAAAGACGTCTAGTAACTGCCGCTTCAGCCTCAGGCCAAGAGAAGCGGTTCGTGCGCCGCAAGCAAGGGCGGCATCTAGTGTCCAAGATGAGGTGCGGCAGCGTTTGCCTGACTCACCGACTGCGTGTTCATGTTTGTCTGCTTCAGAAAAGTCGGAGAAAAGCTGCGCACGTGTAGCTGAATCTCAGAACTTGCTCATAGCTGCATCCCAGTTAAAACAATGACTCCAAACGCAGACGCCTCCCGCTTTCGAACGCGTGAATTCATCGACCCACGCCAATAAACAGTTAACTGGAATGTGCCTCGTCCATTATATGTTTTTATTTTCAAACACTGTTAGTGTTGCTGACAGATGTGAAAACAATCGGTTCTTTAAAGAATTCCGCCTCACTTCCATTTTAGATTTCCTGCCATTTAGTGTTTTGTTTTTCTTTGAACAAAAAAAAAAACTGCTCAATCTGCTGTTTTTCTCCTCGCATTCCACTAAAGGAAAAGCTTGGCCTCTTTCCCAGTGCCACAAGCTGACCAAACTAAATGTTTGGGTGTTCCAGCTCTTCTGTTTCCCTGCCAGTGGTTCACACTGCAACACTCTACTCCACCTTGGCCAGGTTCCATTGTGTCTGCAAAGCTTTCCCTGGCTGGCTGTCTCCCCACATCAGGCAAGGATATTCAAAGAATAACATCTCAGCATGTCTATAATCGTTCTGACTGGTGACGAATCAAAGCAGCAATTTGACTGGCATGCCATCAGTGTAAAACCAGATCGCTCGCCACAATTAATCTGGATTAATCAGCATCAACACCTTCAGTCCCGGGGACTCGGCACCGCATGACCCGGCGGGCCTTTCGTCTCGTCTCTCTGTCTGTCTGTTCCTACAGAACTGGCCCCATGATGCTTCGGTTTTGGGCTGTTCTCATTTGCAGACGCGATCGTCCCACGCATGCCATAACTGTATGATTTGTGATCTGAACGTTGCAAGAGAGCACCCTCACACTTAAAGAGAAAGAGATAGTTCAAATTCGGGGATGGTCAGTAGAACATCCAGGAGGTCACTACGATCTGGCGGCTAAAAGTCCACCTCCCAGATTTGCTGGCCCCTAATCGACATATTTGAGTTGTGTTATCAAAGGTTATCAAATGGTATTTGTACTGCATTCATACCGCGCTTTTTCCTTCTTATTGATACTCAGAGCACGTCACAATGTTGCCTCTCCTTCACCCATTCGCCTCGCGTTCACCTCTGGCGTCAGGAGCAGCTCGGAGTTGAGTGCCTTGCTGAAGGACTCTGACACATGAATAGGATCAAACGCACAGTCCGGAGATTAGAGCATGAACCTGCTTCACCTCATGAGCTGCAGTCCACCAACCAACTAACCCGATGCCCGACAATCAAACAATGTCCATACGTCTTTAATTGAGAGAATCCTGTGTTACCGGATTGTCCGCTGATCTGGATACTCTAAAATCAACCACAGTGAAGTTAGGAAAAACTGTGACGATCTGTGGGAAAATCATGGGTGCACAGCACGGGGTGTGGAGGTGCCTGAACCACCGATACCTGACCAGGCTGATTGGGGAAGACAGGTGAGATCTGTGGAGATGCATCCCATCCACTGCCCAGGGAGTTCCAGCGTCAGCCGTCTGGTGAAAAGTCTGGATACCCCAAGATCAGAATCAATCAAGCTAAAAATGCATTTATTCCCAGGGCGATAACACGCCTGAAGATGAGGAGCAAATCACAAAGATGCTGTGATGTTCCTGGGCCAAAAGCCGAGACTCAGGTGCAAAACTCAAACACTAAAGCAGGTAGAACGACTAAAACTTTTAGTGTTCGTACTATTCAGTCGAAGGGTCACACTCAGGAAGGTAGTCAGCGAGGGCAACAAAGTCCATTCAGGGGCAGACCACAAGATCAAAATCTTTAAATGCGGACCGCGGCGACAACCAGGCAAGCAAATACGATGAGCCAAATTGCTGGAGAAGCACGGAGGCGGACATGACAATCTGGCAGAGGGTGGGCGGTAACACAAGGTATAAATAGGGCAAGCTTAATTAAAAAAACAAGATGCAGGTGTGAGGAAAACAGGAAGTAAGGCTAGACAAAATATTAACGACCCGTGGCTACAAAAATAAAACAGGAAGTGGACACAAACATGAAAACAGACTAGACAGAATATCACAGATACTTAAGGGGGAAAGCAGTATACTTTTACAGTCACTAGACTTCCTGGTATGTAATTAGGTTTTTTTTTTTTCTTCTTTTTAAATGTGTTTATGTGCAAATCAAATTGTCTCTTGGAAGACATTAAAGTTTTTAAACTTTTTTTTTTAAATAAAAATGATCATAAAATTTAAAAGATAAATTCAAATAAATAAAAACACAAACACAAACAATTTAAAATATAGGATAAATAACTTTAAAAAGAAAAGTTTTTCCTAGCCATAGTGTCTGGAGCATGTCTTTGACTTATGGCCAAAAGCTCAAACGGGTTTGTTGGTCTTGGAATTATTTATTTGTTTTCTCAAAAAGTTGTTCAAAGTGTTTTTTGAGTGCAGTTATTCTCTCTACAAGCTCATAAACACAACCTGCTGGAATTGGGGTCAGCAGAGCGGTAAAGACATCGGGCCCCCGCGACCACATGCACACATCTTCACACGCCCGCACACACCCATGATGATACAGCACGCGGAGGCCGATGGCGTGCGGTGGACGGGTCGGTCGGCTGCATGTGGGTGGTGCAGCGCTGCAGTGGAAGCCTCCCCTCAGGGAGACGCATCCCTGTGGGGAGCGAGAAGCTCATCAAACCGGAGGAGCACTGTTTGATTTGCAGTGACTCTCCGCCGATGCGCGGGGAGAGCCGCCCCTCCGGCTGATGAAAGGAGTAGCTGTCCGCCGCTTCAGCTCTGGGCGCACGTGTCATACATGTCGAGCGCCGTCCCCCGCAGGTTCTCATGAGTTCCATGCGCAGAGCAGAGACGCGGCATTCATGTGGACTTCCTGCCCACGTCCATTTACGTAGAAACGGTAACCTCAGGGACAAACCCTCTCTCTTGACGACATCTGTGGTTTCTTCTCCCTTTCCCTTTTTGTAAACGCCATAATCTTTCCATGGTGGTTTTGGTTGCCGGGCTTGTAGTTTGTTGCGCAGCGCAGTTGCTTCTGACTCCTTGTGTTTTAATTGTGCATTGAAAAGCTCTTGGCCGCTCTCAGACAGACTTTTGCTCTTAAAACTGTGTCGTCTGGCTGAAATGAACATAAAAGGTTTTAGTATGCGACCAAAGTGGTGATGAATATGAGTGCAGATGAGGATTATTGGACATAATTAAAGACTTCTTTTTTTTTATGTCTGTCTGTGACAACCCTTAGATCATTTAAAGTTATGGCAATGCAGCATGTTAATAGAGTTAGCTGCTAACACGCAGGGGCTGCCTGGGTGTTCGAATTACCAAAGTCCAAATCAAAACAGAACAGAACTCGACTGTCGTGGATGCAATTAGGACCTTACATGCAAGCCAGAATGTCACCATTACATCCAAAACACAACCAAAAATAGTCTTCAAATATTATAACTATCATCTTTTCTTTTTGTTCTCATGTGCTGTCCGTGCCATTCGTGTCGTACCCATGTTTCCCAACATTTCCGGAGATATTACCGAGGACACAAACTCTTTGTTCCTGAATATAGCCACACTGCTGCCACCTCGTTTTTTTTTTTTTTGTTTTTTTTTTCTTTTCTGGCAGGTTGACATGTGGTCGGCTTCCTCTCTGAGTAGCGTCCAGGCTTGGGCATTCGCTGGCAGTCCGTTCAAAATGATGAAATGCTCCGGCAGTCCTTTCCTGGTACTGCTAAATGGTCTCCAGCGGGAGGGATCCTCAGTCATCGCTGTCAGGACCAGGGCGGAGGCTCCGTCTGTAATAGAGCGTTTCAGATCACGTTATTAGAGGCTCGTACTGTATTTGCTGGTGTGCTCTGGTGTGGTCATACTGTATCTTCCCTTCCACTCGGTCTCCATTCATTGCCAGATGATGAAGACATCTGCGAGCAATCTAATGCTCTGATGTCCTCCCCAACCACTTCACTCGAATATTACTTTGAAGGAAATCTATATGAAGTAAAGGTTGTAAATCAAGACTACTTTAAACTGTTACACAACAGAGAGATTGAAAATAGATGTGTAAACACACTGGTCAGCCATAAGATTAAAACCACTGCACTTTTATCATAAACAGTCCTGCTGTAGATTCTCCCTTCAGGATGTTGAATTTTTATTTAATGTCTAATAAGCCCTAAAACTTTGGTCATACCATTCATATGCATGAGGGTGATAAAATATTAGGGACACCTCTCAGTGCAACCTAGTACAGTTTAACAGCAACACAAACTACAGTCCCAATAACAATCATCCAAATTTGTCAACACCTCTCAAACACGTTCAAGGTGTTACCTTGGCAACAAGCACTATTCCTGTGCTCCACATCAAACCATGAATTTGCAGTAAAAACAGAACGGTCAAAATATCTTCATTCGGTGCAATACAGTTACGTCAAAGCGGAATGTGAAAGGTATCAGCATCGACATAAACAAGCCAAAAATGAATAAATAAACGCTCTTCTGCAACTTGAATTTAAGATCATGCAGATTCGTCTTCACAAACAGTTTTTTTCTCTTTTGTTGGGTAACATGCATCGATATACAAAAAAAATAAACACAGTTTTCTTTAAACTATAATGTAGTTGTGAGATACTGACATTTCAAGTGTTTATAAGTGTGTTCTTGTCCACGTTTTTACTGTTGATTCCTCAAGGTCAACCGAAACTGGAATTATGTTTCATGCACAGTAACACACATGAACAAGGTCTCGCCGTGTGTTCATTTGTGCTCTTGTGCAACTTGTTCTCAGGCTGGTTTAAAACTGTTTGCATGACTCAGACAGACATGATGAGCCGTTCTTGACCTCAGAGACAGCCGCCTGTCAGTCAAATTACCCAGCAACTCGTGTCTTCCGGGGCCATGAAATACATCTCGAGGCCTCTTCAGCTGTCACGCATTTGCAATAAGTCCCAGTGATTTATGTAACGACTTCAAATTTGAAAAAAAAAAATAGAGCTAGAAATGGATAATTCTGTCAGTAAGTCAGTGTATTTCTCTACACCAGACGTGAATACCTTGCTACATTATAGTGTGTCATAAGCTGCTGGTTTTCAATCAAAACGCTACTGTTTATTGAAATATATGGCAAATTATTCCACAGAGATTTGGATCTGGCCATAGCTATTTTTATTGTCCTGGCCTTTAGTTTAGGCAGGGTGATACGCCATCTCCTTATCCGCCTCACATTCTAGCGTGTCGAAGTTTAAATAACCCACCGATCATCACAGGACCGCCGCTTCGCGTTCACCAGCTGTGCACGAGTGGGTGAGAATGAGAGCCTGCGTGTGCCTGTGTGTTTTTTAAGGGGAAGTTCGATTTATAATAACAGTAATTTCAAAAGTTGGTTTACCCTTATCATACAACACATCTCATTACAGCTCCTTCCTCAGCAGCTGCTCAGGAACTGATGGGTTAGCGGCGCCCGTGATCCGTGACCCTGCCAAGGATATCTGTCGTTAAACACACATGCAGAATCCGAATCAAACCAAAGCGAACACTCGTGGTCACGATTGGGGTTTAGATAGTCAATGGAGGAAAATAGAACGTAGATTTGTGCTATTATCATCGCTTGCGTGTGACTTGGAAGGATTTTGGCCCACAACCCGATCTTTCTATCCTACATGTGGTTTCTGTCTAATCAAGTTATATCTTTGTGGGAGAAAATGACTTTAAAGGATGAGTGTATCTGATTTAGTGGCACCTAGTGGTGAGGTTGTACTCTGCGTTCTTACAGAAGATGGCCAACCTGATTTAGGGACCGCGTTTGAGGAAGGCCACGTCAATTCCCATCCTTGTTTGTCCTGATCCTGTTTTGTTTTCTCATGTGTTTTTTTTTTTTCATAACGAGATTTTATGCTCTTTGGCTTATTCCTGTGTAAAACCAGCAATTTCTAACCCAAACTGGCTAGCCAGCAGCAGCGACCACTTCCTCCTCGATTTTCCTCTTCTTCTGTGTCCTCCTACCAAATTCCCACTGCCACTTCATAACATGAGGCTAGAAATGCTAAAGTGTATGGTTTATCCAGTCTGGGCTACTGTAGAAACATGGCTGTGTAACATGGTGGGCTTCGTGGAAGGGGAACTGCTCTGGGACTCTTACCAAGCCAATAAAAACACAAATATAATCATATATTATTAGATTATATGATATTTGAGCCATTTAAAGATCCCCAGACTCCTCTTCTGTGAGTCAAGATTGTTGGAAATTGAGCTGTAAACTCTTCGGGCTCCCTTTGTTATGAAAAAATGCCTGTGGATTGCACATTTCTCTGAAGTTGCTTTATAAAAAGAAAAAGAAAAAAATTGTACCTCTACCAAATCAACAATCTTCTCTATTTCTGCTGGCCTCAGATCAGTGGTCCCGCTGCCCTCTCTCAGAACGTGATCTTAATCTGACCTGAATAGACTTTTGTTTCAGTGAGGACTTTCAACCTGCCAGACGTTGCAGTAATCTGCTTTGCCGCCTTGACGACTGTGGAGGAGGTTTAACAGCCGCGAGAGTTGCAGATGCTGTCGATCTCAGCCTTTAACCGGTGTCTCACATCATCCCTGCTCGTTATATCATAACACTTTAATTTTTAAAATTTTTTTTTTTTATGACTCAGGCTTCTTCTTTTTTTTTCTCCTCATGTGTTTTTCATTTTCCTCTGACCACATTCCCTTCCAGCTTCATTTGCATGTAAAAGACTGAAAAAAGATTTGAAAACACGCCTCCGCTAAAACCGTCACAGTCTTTTGTCTCTCATTGAGGTTGTAATGATACATCTGACTTGGTTTGCTCAGCTAGGGGCTCTATTCTTGTACCAAATTGTTCTGTCGGCCGGATCAGGTGCCAGTCAACTGGCATTGGGATTATTGTATGATAACCCTTCTATTTTCCCCTTGTTTTCCTCTCGTTTTAATCCGGGAGGACACTTCATCACTTCCGCCGCCGTCTTTCTCGCATGCACACAGCTTGTTGGCATGTTTTGCCTCCGCACGCCCAGACATGCAATGATGCAAGTGAAACC
The DNA here is from genome assembly GCA_901007715.1 of Dactylopterus volitans. Classification (NCBI taxonomy): domain Eukaryota; kingdom Metazoa; phylum Chordata; class Actinopteri; order Syngnathiformes; family Dactylopteridae; genus Dactylopterus; species Dactylopterus volitans. The sequence continues at coordinate 11,025 of CAAKHG010051186.1, forward strand.
GGAAGATTGAATGGGCGGACCGCTTAACAACAGCGTGATGGTGGCGGCGACGGGCCTGCTTCCTGGGAGTGTCGGGACAGTTCCAGGCCCATTTATGCTCAATTTAAACAGGCAGGTCCATTTCAGATGTTGTCAAACGCCCACGGGCTCCCTGTGCGTGCATTACGTTGGCATGGTTGTTAAGCAATACATCCGCTAGAGGGCAGTGCAGAGTTCAACCTATCGGCCCCGCACAGGCCTCCACCTCTCCTCCGGTGCCCTCGAAAACTCGCACCCAGTTCACGTCCAGTCTCCTCTCAAATGTTCTTTAGGTGTTCTCTGTCCCCCAGAACACATTCGCACAGCCTCTCTTTCGAAAAGTTCCGCCATTCCTGTTGCCTTCTTTGTTCCTTTCGCTGGTCGCACATGAGCTACGCTGCGCAACACTACCCTCCCACGATTTCCAGTGGTGCTGTTCGGTTTGCTGCGTTTGGGCACGCGTCCGCAACCTCTCTGAAAAAATACTGAAGTGTGCATGAAATTAACGCAGAGGACGGACAGGAGGCTCCGCCCATATATGAGTTTAATGTCGGGCATAAATGGGCATTTAGGGCCCGACTTGATGTTACAGCTCCGTCCGCTCTTCGCTAGTCAGCTGCTATGTGAAGAATGCTGGGCGTTTTTTCTGGTCAAAGGGGTCGGCACTTAACTCATGCGGCCCTCAACCGCAACAAGCCCGGTCATCGCCGGCTAAGACGGTGCGACGCCGCCTGTGTTATGACTGGGATGGCTGAAGTTCCGTATGGGAAAAGAGCGATCCAGCAGTTTTGCAGCAACACGAGGTGCTACAAGTCAGGTGCTACAAGTCTGCATTTCCAGGCTCAGTCCCGTCCGATGAGCGTGCACATCGAGAGAAACCATGGGCACGCCCATTGCTGACGTCAGTATGCGAGGGGTGACTGACGGCACCGACTTTTCCTTCACCATAACTGCCTGTACATATAGCACATTTGCTAGTCTTTGGTTTTAACACGGTTATTTCTTGTTATTTCAGGACCACGCACACAAATAAATGCATGTACCCTCCTGATTAAAAGGCTCTTTGAGCAGATTATTTGGCAGGAATCGTTTCCCTTTTCCCATCGTTTCCCTTTCATTCACCTTAATACTAGACTGCTTCGATACGCTTGCCGGTCTTTATTTCTTAAAACCTGCTCTCCCCTTTCACATTTCAGCAATTTCCATTGACACTACCAGGGAATAAAGTATTTGCTTTGGGAAGAACTTTTTATTTTATCATAAAGATTTTTTTTTCCATCTGTTGTGGTTCAGTCTGAATAATGTTTTATTCCTCTGGCAGAATGGACAGTCCAGTTGGCCTCTCCAAATAAATTATGAAATATCTGACTGATAAAATTAACAGTCGTTCCTGCTCCCTTTTTTTTTTTTTCTACAACAGCAGTAACCTCACTTTAAAGCTTTGAGGTAGGAGAGATTGTGGCAGCAGCTCTGGTGTAACTAAAGTTTAAACTTTTTGTGAGAGTTTCAACTTCTTTTGCAAGTCAGCAATCCCCCCCCAAGGAAACGTCCATTCATATGTTTAGCTTCGAGCGTGCCACTTGCTTTCATTTGCAGTTTTGTTATACATGCAGTGTGGACACACTCGATGCACCCACTTGCATTCCTTCTAACCCTGCTGCTGCCTGAATATAGTCTTTTAATGGCAGGAAGAGCTCCACCCATTTAAGTATAAAGTTGTAGATTTTAGGAATATGTTGGACACTGTATGTGCCTGTTCCAGAGGAGCCTTAAGTTGAAGTCACATGTGTCGACCCTCTGTCAGTCTAAATGGCAAATGGGCTGGCAGTTATAGAGCTTATAATGGTACTCAAGGCACTTTCCGTGGCCTCATTCGCCCTTCAACGCTCACAGTCACACACTGATGGCGGAGGCTGCCATGCAAGGTGCCCATTAGGAGCAATTAGGAGGTTCAGCATTTCACTCAAGGACACTTGGACATGATTTCTGCCATGCCTGGAGCCGGGGCAAACCAGTAACCCTCCGATTACCAGACGGCCGATGTACCAACTGAGCCAAGCTGACCTTGTTGATGACTGTGCTGTTTATGACCCTCTCGGGCTCTAAATAACATCCTTTCCCCCTCAAGGTTATGATCCTGCTTCAATAAGCACTTACCAGCCACTTTCTCAGGTACACCTTGCTAGTACTTTGCCTTCAGAACTGCCTTAATTCTTGGTGTCAGACTGTAGACTCAACAAGGAGCTGGAAATCTTCCTCAGCGGTTCTGGTCCATATTGGCATGACAGCGTCACGCAGTTTCTGCAGGTTTGTGGCCTGCATATCCATGATCTGAATTTCCCATTTCAGCAGATCTCAAAGGTCTCTACTTTGGAGACTTTGCGACTGTGGAGGTTGTTTGAGTCCAGTGAACTCACTGTCATGTTCAAGAAACCAGTTCAGGATCGTTTGAGCTTTACGTCCTAGAATGTCATCCTGCAGGAAGTAGCCATCAGAAGATGTTCCACTGTGGTCATAAAGGGATGGACATGAGCCAGCAACAATGTTCAGGTAGACTTGTGGCGTTTAAACGATGCTCAGTTGGTACTAAGGCGCCCAATGTGTGCCAAGAAAATATCTGCCCTACGATTACACCAGCAGCAGCAGCCTGAATCAATGATACAAGGTTGGACGGATCCAGGATTTCATGTCTTGTCTCATCTTCTTCCGCTTATCTGGGTCCGGGTCTCGGGGGCAGCAGTGGCCTGCCGTCCGATCCACATCACTCCAGACCCATATGGTTCCTCCTGGAGGTGGTGGGGCTGCTGGAGGACGGACCCATGTCTCTGCCTCGGGCTGAACCTGACCGGACCCCCAGCTTTAATGTCATTTATGTGAAATTCTGACCCGACCATCCGGATGTAGCAGCAGAAATCAAGACTCATCGGACCAGGTAACATTTTTTAATCCCCTATCTCATTCTTGGCTGTCAGGAGCAGCACCTGGTGCGGTCTTCTGCTGCTGTAACTCATCTGCTTCAAGGGTGGAGGTTTTGTGGGATCAGAGAAGCTCTTCTGCGGACCTTTGCTTTTAACAAGTGGTTCATCAAGTAGCTGTTGTCTTTCTATCAGCTTGAATCCATCTGGCCATTCTCCTCTGACCTCTGGCATCTACAAGGCATCTTCTCCCAGAGAGCTGACCATCATTGGATATCTTCTCTTTGTGGGACCATCCTCTGTAAACCCTAGAGATGGTTGTGGGTGAGAACCCCAGACACTCAGACCACCAACCATGACACCTTCAAAGTCACTTAAACCACCGCTCTTCTCCATCCTGGCCATATCTGCATGCCTGAATGCACTGAGCTGCTGTCATGTGATTGCTGATTACAGCTTACACGAACAAGCGGTTGAAAAGTTGCCGGTAATTGTATTTCCACTGGGTGATTTAGACAAAACAAAACATGAAAGACAATATTACTCCAGCCCTGATAAACTACCGAGTTTATTTTTTACATTATATTGTTAAACTCTCAGTTAGTGCTATTGAATTTTTTTTTTATGTGGAATTTGGCAGTCCAATTCTTGTAGACTCTGGTTTATATCCGATGCCATGCAGCCGCTATTGACTCTGAGCTGAGCTGCACTGCCTCACCTGATTTGCACTGACACCGGTGCACCAAAACCAGCATGGACAATATTATACCACAAACATGAGCAAACAGGGCCCACGCTGAAAAGAATACCATTCACCGCCAAGGAAATCTGTCCAGGAACTGAGTTCGCCGTGCATGACAAATAGCGACGCCGTGGTGCGCACACATGGCGAGGAGGATCCGGCGCAGGCCACAGCGAACATTTGATCCAGCGCAGCGGCCACGAATTCCGTCGCGTCGCGAATGTGAGGGCTTTGTGAAAATGATCGCTGATCATGTGAAGGACGGCGCCTTGTGCTCAAAAGGTGCTTTCGATGTTTGTGCATCGGAACGTAAACAGATGAGAGAGTCAACAGGCGGGCTTAGGTAGAGGAAGGAGTTAAAAGGCTCACCTTTCATCTCTAGTTAAATGAAGCCCTTTGATGGATGTTTTCTGTGAAACGAGTCTCAGTGATGCCTCAGTGAGTGCCCTTCATAAGGCCGAGCCCTGGCTCTACACAGGCCCGCTGTTCTAGTGGGAGGCAAACATGAGGAATTCTCAAAAGTCCATCTGTCTCTTCCTGACCTGTTTGGATTTCTGCAGGAAGTTCAGCAAGCGAATATAGGTGTGACTGTAGTATGATATTAATGAGTTTTGGAGAAAGGCCTCATTCAAAATAGGCCCAGAGAAAAAAAAGAGAGAGAGAGAGAAAATACCCACTGAGGTTTCACTCGAGCTTTAATCCTGCATGCCTTGGAGTTAAAGAAGAACTAAATTCAGATTTTATAAACTACTCACTTATTTTCTACTTGACTTGCTGGAACCAGAAACGGCGCAAGACTTTAGCTCCTGTTCGAGATAACATTTTTTTTTTTTACCCAAGCGCAAAAGCTGGAAATCTAAAAGAAAATCTCATTTAAGCTCAGCGCAGAAGACCTAAGAAATAGACATTGAAGTGCCCAGAGGCATTTTTACAGACTCCAGCTTTAGACAAGCCTGTCATTAAGGTTTGGTTTACTAGGACAAGTGTGGCGGTTTAAGCCAGGAGGCTTCATGTGAGACAAGGCAACATAAGCATGAATCCTTGTATGGAAATGACAGTGGCCTCCGCCTGGTTGCTGGCACCAGAAATACACAGCTGGAGATGGCTAAGCATTGGGTTTGGGAACATATATATAAAGTTAATTATTGTATATACTCAAAGAAAAATATAGCATGCTTTAGTTAGCTACTAATTTTCTCTCAGTCTCTTGACTATTAGATTTTCAGTAACAAGCCCTCTCCATGTACAAGAGGCTTATTGGATTATATTTGTTTGTTTGGGTCTTATTTTGCAAATATATCCCCTTTTTTTTTGGTTTGCGTTTAAGGTCTTGATGCATGCTGTTTTATTACATTGTGTGTCCTCTTGCACAATTCTTAACTTTTTTTTTATGTTATGTTATGTGCCAGGCTGCACCAGTCCACAGAGAATCATGAGTGGGCTGATTCTGCAGCCTGCATCGCCCCCAAGCAACCAGCAGAGGTAGCATTTGTCCTCCTATCACTTTAAAGCCATACATGAAGATTTGCAGTCTGATCTGTGTTTAGGCATAAAAAAAAAAAGAAAGAAAGAAAAACACACACATTTTTTATTAAAAAATACTTTTTTCCAATTTGGGATTTCTCCCCCACACCTCTGTGATAGACTACTTGTTGTAGTTTCCCCAAGTGAAATATTTAAAGACGGCCCAGACGCGGCCCGGGACAGGTTTCTAAGTTTGAGGACACTGGTTGTGTTTTCCGGTCAACAACAGATGCGTCTTATTTCACCCTGCACTTCCACCTCCACCCAAAGGGTTTGTGCTTTTTACGTTGCGGTGTGGGCAGCCGCCGGCCACCGTCGCCACGTTCACTCCAAGTGCCTTTGTTTACCTAGAGGAGAAAAAAAAAAAAGGGAAGGCAGAAAGGAGGAGAAAGGATGTGTTTTGTGCTAAAAATGCAGAGGTGGGCAGATAAAACGGGTTCGAATGACAGGAGAGCGCAGTATAAGATGAAAGAGAATATCAAATGAGGAAGGAAGTGAGGGAAGAGAGTGGAGGGACGGGAATAATGATGCAAAGAGATGCTCATAGAAACCTGTAAGAGTGACAAAGAGCACAAGAGAGGCAGCACTGTGCCCTTTTTCCTCCTCTAGACCTTGGAGCAACTAACCATGAATCCAGCTTTTGTGATGTAACAGTGTATTGACCCTTGGAGGGGGCCCAGACCAAAAGAGGGTGTTTACCCGAACACGCAAGGAGCTCTAAGCGTTTCACAGCCCCCTGTGCTCTGAAAGGACCAGCGTTTGTTGACTGCCACTGGAAATGGCACCGACATGGCCTGTCTCTCATTGGCTCCCCTTCCTCCCGCAGAAATAACAGAGGCGCATAGAGACTGTATTCAATGTAAGTATAAGTCAGTCCAGCTACAGTCGGTCGTGTCATGTGCCAGAGCCGCAGATTAAAATGGCTCCATGTACAGTGCGAGTCCAGTCCAACACAAAGCGAGTCATGGGCTCCGAGAGGCAGCTTGTTTGGCGGGGAATCGCAGCGTCTGTCATTAGCATGGACGCTTTTCCATTCGGCTCCTCAGCTGCTGATCTGCTGTTTTGCCGCCGTGCCGGAGCTTGATGTCACGTCTCAGAATGCCGCGCTTTCTCTCCCTCTGACATTTCGGCCAGACATACCTATTGTAGTGTGCCCAGAAAAATCAGGACTGCAAAATGTGCTCTTGAAGAACAGAATTGCAAATGTGCCATGTGCAACTCGACACGCAAGAGGAGCTGCAGGCTTGCTGAGTTTGGAAGATTTCTGAGCTCTGGAAACGGGCTCAAATCCCAGAGCAGTTAGAGGAGCCCTGCAATGAAAGACCCACAGTAAGACAATAAAAGTTAAGTAATAAATAAATAGCAAGCTGGGAGGCATTGTTCTGCGTAGGCCAGTGCACATGCTTAAAGGTACGCCGTGTATCAGAATGTTCTCGCTCAGATTAAAGGAGAACGTTGGTGTTTTTCATGTGTTTTGGCTGAAATGATTAAAGGGGACAAAAACCATTTCAGTCTGTTCATTATGGAGGTAGAACCTCGTGACAGTCATGCACAAGACAACTGTCTGCTTTTGAAGTCCGCCCAACTGAGGAGCTTGTTTTTGCATCTGCAGGCGAATATTGTTATTTTAGATGTCCCTCACCCAAAGAACCTTAGTACCTTCTACAAAACGCCTGTGAGGAAGTGATGGGAGAAGAGCAAGGTACAGGGCTGGAAAACCGAAAGTTTGTTGTTTAAAGGATAAGAAAAAAACGAACTCTAGGTTGTGTTTTTACATCCAAAAACGTGGCGTTGAGATGATGCGCCGCACTACACTATGCTTTCATGTCAAGGGCACGCTAACGTTCCGGCTAGTTTTGCTAAGGCAACATGAAAACCACTGCTTTTACCAGGATGACTGTTCCTGGCACTGAGACAGGAGAGGAATCCTCCACTATATCACATTTTCCTGGAGAAAAGAGCAGCCCAACTTTTCCTCCTGAAGGAAATGCCGTTCCGAGAGCTGGGGGAACCAGATGAGAACAGGGTGAAGGAGGGCTAATGGTATTAGCTATTGTGTTGAGCTGCATCAGTACGCGTAATTCTTTAATGGTGACATGTAGAATAACAGTCTGACCCCGGCAGTGACATAACCCCACCGCGAAAGTATGCGTCACTGAGCCGTAATCCTGTCGGTGGTAGAACAAGTATTTTTTAGTGCACTTGAGCCTGCTTTTACAGTGGACAATTTACACTTGCGGCTGAAGTGCAGAGCGCTCGATATTGAATAGACCGCAATGATTTTTGTTCCTATTTGTCAGCTTAACCACGGCACATGAAAAGAGAATACAAAATAAATATACAGCACAGGTTGAAATATTAAAGTTCTCCTCTAGCCTCGGCCTTTATGAAGGGGAGCGTAAATCTTGGGTAAGAAAATGGAAACAGACACTCTCAGGTATAGCCATGCAGTTGTGAGGTGTGATCATAAAAATGGGCAATAGAGGCTTTCACTTTCAGGGGGACAATCACATTTCCATCTATCCCAAAAAATGCAGTTATTCATACTTTGCAGTAATTATATCTAAAAATCATTTGCTGACGTGCGACTGGCCTGCGAGCTTCCATCCTTTAAAACACCGGGTTTCACAAATGATCATTTCCAGATTCTAACACTCACTGAGTCATAAAGCCCTTCAACAATGTTTAACAAGCAAATTATATTCAATTAAATGACTGCAACCATACACAAACAACCATTGTTTCTTTTATGTCACAGGGTTTTCCGCTGGTACAATAATGATCTGATTCCTGATGTTACCTATTTGGTTAATAAAATATTTGGAAATGTTACAATCGGGTTGACAAAATAATTGCAAATCACAGCAGTTATGGTGTTTTTAATCTGAAATATTTTTGCAAATTTTCCAAAATCTTCCAGTCAGTCCTCAAAGATGCCTTTGTGAGTATGTTGGTCCACGCCCAGCATTTTCGGTGTCTCTAAAAAGGTCAGATTCTGCTTCATCACTTATGCTCTCACAGGGACAGGCCATAATGCATTCCACTGGGAGCATGAAAAATAAGGGTGTTTAAGGTTGACGGCTGAAAGGATTTAGAGCGAAAAGAATGTTTGCTCTTTAAAGGGGAAAGCAGGAAAAAAAAACACCTTGCAAGTTGACGAGCGAGAGTTTGTGCTTTACACTAAATGCTCTGTAATTAACATACAGACACTGGCGATGCAAAGATGCTGGTCGTTTGCAGGGAATGGTCGTTGTTTTTACTTTCTTTTTTTACTTGCACACACGTACGACTCATGACTCATGGCTCATGGCAGCGCGAGTCGTTTTGCAGGAGTTTGACCGTGACACAAAGTAGCCGACATCTGCGGAGGGACACGAAAAGAGGCAGCATTTATTTGATAGGTACCAAAGATAGATAGGTACCAAGATCTGTGCTGAATTTCGTGGGTATCCATCCTACACCAATCTAGAGCCGCCTTTCTACTGGCCAAAAAAACAAAAAAAACCCCAAAACAATGCAACAAATGGCTCCTGTCGGCAGTGGGAAAAGGGTCTGATCGGCATCCAGATGTGGGTCAAGCGACTCTGCAACGGCCACGGCTTCACCTCTGATCGGCAGCAGTGGGAACGCCACACCCGGGTGAGCGCACTAACATGATGAAGTTGGCATTACGTGCTGTATTTCGGGGCGATAAAAACAGACGCCTGGAGCTGCGGGATGAGCATTAATGGTTTTGTTTTTATGGTTATGAGATCTCAGCCATCAACTCCATCTGCCGTCACCTCGGCAGCTCTCAAATGTGATCCAGATTGTATCGTTTGAAAGAGGGACAAAAGTTGAAAGTACGGAGCTGACCGCCGTCTCCACGGCTTTCATGCTCCTTTCCTTTTGTTTATTTCGCTGTGCTCCGGCGTGAATGATGAAAAAAAAAAGAAAGAAAAGACAGTCACGCAGCTCGTCCGCTGGAGATCAGTCCCGTTTCTGCCAGCATAGGGGAAAGGAGTCACTTGCCGATTGTTAACGAGTTTGCCCGCGTTTAAAAAATAGGCGCTTTTAAACGTAGAATTTTGTAGGGAAGCGGTATAGGCGTGCTCAGTCTCCTTCCCCACCCCTGCAAGGGGACCTAAATGGCGGATTTTCTACTCAATGTGCAAAGGTGTTACAATCGACCCCCGAACTGACTGAAGCAAAGCAAGAATGGGCCGGGACACGTGGTTAAACCCATCCAACCAGCCCACCTGCAGACTGGTTGGATTTGGTTGTATGTCCAAACACTTTTGAGGCTCACCTGGGGTCATTTCTCCACATCCACTGACTACAGCATCCTCACGGTCTGGCACAAGGCTCGGCCTTTGATTCCAAACTCCTTCAGCATCCAAGCAGTGGATATTGCCACCAAACCACGACTGCCGACCTTCACTGGGTGGACCTATGGTCTCCAGCCTTGCTGATTTGCATCATATGTCATCTCGGCGTACCGCAGCCTCTTTCTTTCATGTACCTCATCAAAAAGCATCCACCCAAGTCAGTTTCTTCAAAGTCAACAGTGTGCAGGGAGTTGGACCATGGTACCGCGTCTGGTCTCAAAGCTACAGTGGCTATTTCTGACAGGACTGTTCTCATGTCAGCCAGCGTGCCCCAGTTCCGTTTGCTTCCGCTGCTCTGAGCCCAGTCAGAGAAAGGAGTTTTCCTCATCCTTGTTCCCCTGCTCACGCAAATGATGGTCATAGAACTGCAATTGATGTTCAAGTCTGAGGGTGTGGTGGTGTTGCACACCGGGAGGCATAAGGGAGCTTCAACCAGAGACTGGTTGTGATCCTTAAACTGCAAAACAGTGTCTGCACGCTGTGATCATGTGTTAATATTTTCTGTCTAACACCCATGCGTGTATGTGCTTGGATATTTTTTGTAAGACTTTAGATACGGTGCGTCTTGCCTTAGGTCCTGGACCTATTCACAGTGCTTGAGAGCTTCTAAGTCTTTTTAAGAGTTTCCTTTTTTTTAAGATAAGTTTTTCAAAGGGTTCATTCAAGCAACTTGGTCAAACCACTTGCGTTTCACGACGGACAATCCTGATTTGGATTGATTGATCTTCATCCCGACCCTGGCAAAATCTGATGTGGTGAAGCAGAAGTGCAGATCTTGAGCAGGGTCGTAATGGACGTTGGCACCTATAGAAGCTGAAAGCAGCCCTGAGGAGGCTGCGTGGAGTCGAATGCATTGACAAGATCGAGGAAAATGACACGGACTCCTCCCGTCTTTTTCTGGGCCAGTTGGATATGGCACCACAAAATGCTGGTGTCCTCCAATGACATCAAAATGCTTATCACTAAAATTTATTTGAATGATTAACATGTCTTCAGTAGGAATGTAGTAAAAGTAGCATCACACAACTGCATTTGCTCATAGAAATGAAACAAAATCAAACTGGCATGAAAATCTGACAGGCGTGTAATAGAAAGAGCTATTTTTATTTTATTGCTTTTAGTTGTACATGAATGTAGGCTATTACTAGACTTGTCCCATTACAAGACACTCCGAAGCAGATTGTATGATTTTAGAACATTACCCGATCCAAAGAAAAACAAATTGAAATTGATTCATTTGAGAGAATCCTTTTGAAGAAACAATGATCTTTCTCAAGTGATGCAGTTGGTTTAATCTCCTGCAATAAGATACGTAAATGTGTTTCCATGTTTTCCATATGGTGATCTAGTCCCTCAACTGGAGGAAGAAAAGCAGCACATGAAACAGCGAATGACAGGCATTTCTGCTCCTCATCATATAAACCTTCCTATTTCTCGCCCGAGGAAATGAAATGTTTATTATGTAGCCCTGAGGGCTTTAGCAGAGAGAGTTATAGCGGACTTGGAGCAAGCCTCTCCTTCTCCCTTTCCTCCTGCCTTGGCGTCCTCTGGTATCATATGAGAGGTGGGAGGCAACGGGAGGGTTGCAGTGAAGAAGAGGCAGCAGCGGATGGAAGGAAAGAGCAAAAATGGGATTTGAGACTGGCGGCGCAGTCAGAACTTTGTCGTGCTCCTGCATGGATGGTGGCCCATGTGCTCTACGCTGGGCAGGACAAGTTTGCCTGAGTTAGCCTTTCAACCCACCAGTGACAGCTCTAATCACGTTAAAACCCTATGACCAAGCCGCTGGGAGACTTTGAGCTGAACGGATGGATCCGAAATTGGCTCAATCTATCAATTTTCCTTGGCTTGTGACAAATGGAGGACAAATTGACAGATTTTGGAAGTATTGGCGTGGATGGGGAGGGTTTATCAATGGGCCTGTTGTTTTGTTTTCTTATTTTTGTGCGAGGAAACCCAAATTTGATTCTCTACAGTAGATCTGAAGGACAATTATCTGTAAAACTACATGCAAGTGACGTGTTTAATGGATGAATTCAGGCTAGGAGAATGAGCTTTACGTCACAGTTGAAGGATTCGAAGGTTCCAAGTTTAAATCTGAGGAAATGTACTGTACATTTTCGCCATATCGGCGGTGGAAGCTTGCGTTTCGGTCCGGAAGCGGAAGTTATCTCACCCTGAGTGATATGTCCCCCGTGACTTGTGTATAAAGGAAAACTCTCCAATTTCCTGCAGCCACTCCAGCCACAGTGAGTCTCCACTATCAAGCCCATCTGAGAGTGATTCCCAGACGTGGCCACTGGCCTGGAACAGTTTTGCTTTACAGGACATTTAACGGTCGACATTCATAGACGCGCGCTTTATTATGTAACATGCGGTCGCACACAAACATACATTAACAAGGACGGACCGCGACACAAAGCCCCGAGCTGCGCAACACGTACAGCACGCAAATATGCAGTCGCATTTTAAAACATGGGACAAGACGGTGATTATCCCTTGTAGGTTTGGAGGCGCTTTGCCTTTGCCAAACACCATACCATAATTCCTTGGTGCTTTTATATTTAACAACAAGTGACTGTGCAAAAGGGCTTCAGCAGCAGTCAGTCATGACAAAAAGCGCAAGAGCAATAATGGCTTTCAAATAAAATGCAGTTATGAGTTGTTGTTTTGTTTTTTTTTGTCAAACAAAGCGGGAACGCAGTGGTAAAGGAACGCGAGAATATGTTATTTGTTTTAATGTAGCTGACTGAGTAATCTTTGGATTGAAAGTACTGTCATGCACACAAACCATAGAGGCTACTTGGGGGTTTTTTATGCCTGTACTTACATGCGTCCATTATTCTCGTCATATCCATCTGATTAAAGGGATAGTTCACCCAAAAAGCCATGAACGAGGCTGGAGGCTTGCAGCATTAGAGCTTCATTTAGGCTAAAAACATGGTATAAATTTTACTGTTCCGTGGCAAATTTGAATGGTGTGGCTTGCAGACACTTGTATGACACCACAGAAGCAATTTGGAGGCGTTGTTATGCTTTTTATCTGTTTTTTTTTTGGTCGTTGTTTTTTTTTTTTTACATTTAAAGAGGTGGTCTCCATTTACTTGTGCTCGATTTGACTACAACACTGTTAAAACTCCAAAAGTGCTTTTTTTTGGACTCAAACACTTCACTAGCATTCTGTTGTTTAATAGACGCAAGTCTCAGCACTTAGACTGAAGGTAGGAGGGACTGCTAACCTGTCTCTGGTCACAGGTACAAAAATGCCATCTTCCAGAACATATTCTGTCATTAACGCCGTGGTTTCTAAATCGTCGAAGATGATGGCTAACGCTGGTTCTTAGCTTAGCATCACGGCAAGCAAGGGGAATAAGAGTCTTGATGAGAATGTTGAACTGTGCCTTTATTCAGCAGCCATGACGCTACATCAAAGATTGCACACAGAGCTTCAGTCAGTGAGAAGAGGAAACAGTTCAGGCAGGAAAAAGTGCGGCTCGAGATGATCAGTGGTGGAACCTGGGATAGTAACTTGTGTGTGTGTGTGTGTGTGTGTGTGTGTGTGTGAGGGGGGAAATTATATTACATACAAATCACACG
>CAAKHG010051188.1:0-15937 GCA_901007715.1 Dactylopterus volitans
GTGTCGGCATTGCAGGGGAATCTGCCATCCAGTATTAAATGGGTTTAAGCGCGTGTGAGAGGGCCACATCTCCCAATGTTGAACCACCACTCATTATTCAGGTCAGAGATTTGTCTTTCTCACAAGGAGAAACCAATCATTCATTCAACTGAGTACAACAACAATATCATGCGTACACATATAAAATTATGGCAAAGATGCAAACTGGAATCATTTGCCTTATTGTTTGCTATTAGAGATTGAAGGCGAAGGGATGCACAGAGCGGCACTGACAGCCACTGGTTCACTTTTGTTTTTGTTTTTTTTATACACTTAAAAAGTAAATCATGCCTGCACATCTCAAATCCACAAGGGGGAAATATTAAACAATGACCATAGTGCAACAGACGAAGGTTTCATCTGTGATAACCACGGGAAAGAGAATGGCAGGCAGGGTTTTTTTTTTTGTTTTTTTTTTTGGTTAATGAGCCTGTCAGAGAACAAAATCTGCAAAGGATTAGTGAGCGAAAACAGTGTTTAATGAGTTTCTATTTTTGTGTGTCGCACTGAAGTGAACAGTGCGACCTGACCCACTGCACCCTGGCTTTCATGGGAGACAGATGCTCAGCCACAGATCTGTCTCTACATTTCTGTCACCTGCCAACAAAAGGACAGCCGATCCTTCACCAGAGCACCTACAACATGCGTGCAGTCATTAATTACACGTCACGTTGCTGGAAAATGGGCGATGAAACTGGGAGCTGTCCATCACAATAGGAGAACCAATGCTGGTTTCATGACAGAGCCACAACATATTGCTCATGCAACAGTTTTGTGGTTAAGAACCACACATGCCGTCTTCATGCGGTTGTCGCCATGACCCACTTTATCCACCGTCTGAACACCTGAACTACACCACCAGCACATCAATGCGCACTGATGCACTCTGGGAAAGAATAGACGGGATTAATGACAGGGATCCACTGCACAAAATAAATCCGATGTTTATTTATTTATTTATTTTTGGTCTTTTTTAGCATAACATGTTTATCATGCTGTATTGCACACATCACCAAACTGGTTTTGTATGTTGGTGAGAGAAGGAGGCGTCCTGGCATGATATTATCAGTGCACTGGTCACAGAATGGTATCATGCACATGGGTTGAAAAGATTAGGAAGCAACTTCTTTTTAAATTGTCCATTTACATCTGTCAGTCTGTCATATGCACTTGCTTTCAGGAATCACAATGTGGATGCACCTGTGTTCATTCAAGTGCATGTGCTAGTAATAATGAACCAGATAGGTGATACCACAGAACCCCATGTAGGCTTGAACCTGTTTTTTTAGGAGCTGAGAGTGACCCAGAACAGTAGAGGAGAAACAGGAGAGGGAGGGAGGAATATAAATGAGACTCGAGTCAAGGAAAAGTACTGGACGGATGTGGTGGTGCAGATGCAGAATGCATGAGCACACGTGAGTGAAAGTGGGTGTGTGTGAGCCCAGAAGAAAGGAGCAGGCTCTCAGAGAGATGGGTGGTGCAGGGGGGCTGCAAACAAGCCGGAGGAGGCAGTGTGAAGTTGGAGGCGACTGAAGGTGAACGGCACAGAGGAGAGGGAATGTGCAGAGAATGGTTGCTGACGTCATCGATCGAGGACCCTGACACTGCCAATGGTGGAAACTAGAAAGGGCATCCGAAGATTCATCACAATGAGGGAAAGGACACTGTGCAGCGGGAAAAGGGAGGAGAAAAGGGTGCTGCTGATAAGAAAGAAAAAAACACGAATCCACAGAGAAGAACTGCAATTGAAGTTCCCACATGAAAAAAAAAATGTTTAGATCAAAACCAGAAAGACAAATCTCTGACCTGAATAATGAGTGGTGGTTCAACATTGGGAGATGTGGCCCTCTCACACGCGCTTAAACCCATTTAATACTGGATGGCAGATTCCCCTGCAATGCCGACACGCGGACATGTGACACTCGATAGAAGAACTTCACCAGATGGTCTCTCAAAGAGGGGCCAGTCCACAGCTCGCAAGGTTGAGGGCAAAGCTCCTGTCCCCATTTTTTGGGCAGTATGATCCTTTTCAAAATAACCCTGCAGGCAAAGCATCCTGCGCTTTTTGTTGAAAGTTCTGCTGGTGCGACAAGATTGATGCGAAAAGTAAAAGGGTCCAACTTGCCCCTACGGTGAGACAAGCAGGGAGATGCACATTCAAAAACGACGGCAAGCAAAGAATCTAAAGAAATGTGTCAAAATCGGGACAGTCAACAATGTTGCTGTTAATACGTGGTGACATCCTAGGAAATGAAAAATAATGCACCATCGTAGCTTTTTTTTCAGTTTCTAAGAAATTAAGCCCTGATAAAAAACAGAATCTGAGGAAAACAGATGCAGAGTGCCGTTGTTGGTGTAGACAGTTTTTTTTTGAGCCATTAAGCAATACTGTTTAATAACTGGATGACCACATTCCCCACCTGCTGTGGTGCAGGCTGTAATCCTGTGCGGGGGCGTGTCCCACATGCCTCAGCGTCTTTAACCCTTGGTACTGTCAATAACAGTGATGAAGCCTCCACATCAACAAATACCCCCGAGACTGAACACTGAGTGGATTACAGCTCAAACCGAAACGCAGCCAGTGCTGCTTCGCTGAAGCTGAGAGGCACCGCGAATAAAAGGCTAAAACACAAATTTTGTTATAGGTGATCTGCATGACAGAGCCTCATGTGACCAAATATAATTGTCAGTTTCATTAAGAGACTCTTTTACACATCTGATAGTCCTATTTACAGACATGCATTAAAATCATAGACTATATAACAATATATAACAAAAATAATATATAATATTCTTATATATATATATGGTCTATGATTAAGATGCAGCTACAAAAAAACTCAACAAATACTGCCACAATAGTAACTGTAGGTAAATGTTGAAATAGTAGTATATGAATATTATTATTATGGTGCATGTAAAAGCAAGCAGCACAGCTAATGAAACAGATTTTATTATAAGATTTTGTGTATCTGCTGTGTGAAGTAATATATATCTGTGTATATCTGTACGTTGATGTATTTTGTTTTCAATATATTTGTTGTTTTTTCTATTACGCCAACTTGTAAAAAATACAAGTCAAAGAAACAACACACTCAGTGTAAAATGAAAGCATATGGTGTGTTCCTAATCAAATATGGACAATAACATCATCAAAATATGATTGCATATTAGACTGCTGCAGTGTCCCAGCAGAATGATGGTACATTAACCAGTAAACATCATCCTCGGACTGGATATCAGGACACATTAGCTAAGGCTTTTTCCTCTTAATTGAGTAGCTTCAGACTCCATGCAGCCACAGAGGAGATGTCTCCGGCCTTTCAATTATCATAAAACAAAAGTTTTTATAGTATAGAGTATAAAGTACTCGTACTCTTCTGGCTGGTTGATTTACTGCACTTGAGGACGTGTATGGGAGGAGCCTGTCTGCCCCCTAGTGGTCAAGATGTTTGTGCACAGGTGGCAGAGTCACCTCCATCTAGCGTTTGAAAATGTATTGCTTGTTATTATGAGAGTGAAAGAACTTGTACTTCATCTTTATCCAGAGCTTTCTTCTTCTTCTTACATCGTAAGTTTAACCTGTTAATAAATAAATAAATCAGCAGTCAAAATGTTCAGCTTTTGAAGGACATTTATCTTTCATACAAACTTTGTGATAACTTTTTAACCTTTTTTACGATTTTAAGTGTTTTTTCTATTAAAAATAGTTATGACATTGAAAAGAATGGGCATGCTTTGATGTTGCGTAATTCTGCTTTGATGCAGGCCATTGTTAGCTGCATCTATTTGCTTTGATGTCTTTTTTGCTATTAGTCCGTCACCATGGCACCCATGCGCTAATTGTATGCATCATGTCATGCAGTCCTGGCATCAAAGCCAATGAATTTTGCTTTTTATACTTTAACAATATTCAACTTTCTTAAGCTTTAGCGCTACGGACATTTATGCTTCACTTGAGCTTTTTTTTCCTTCCTCTTTTGCATTGCATCAGCAATTATCTTCAACAATTCAGCATTCACATGCATATTCTACAGGAAATGCTATTTTTACTGGTTATTATTAGCATACAGCGGTCTGATATATGAAATGAATCAAGACAGAAAGTAGGTTAAAGAACATTTAGATTTTATGCGTACCTCACCCCACTAGGACTCATTCCTCTTATCTGCACAAACATATTGGTATGCAATTTGGTATTTGCTCTAAAAAGAAGAAGAACCTGCTTTGCAGTGTTATTAGTTTCACATAATTGTTTCAGTTTATTTTATTGTAGAGTTGATGATGAGCTGATCAACTCAATCGGGTGTGTTGGAGCAGGGAGACATCTAAAACACATAGGCTGGGCGGTCCCCGTGGACCAGGATTGGGAAACGCTAACACACCCTAAGTAGCCAGTGATAAATCTCATCTCATTGTCTTCCGCTTATTCCGGTTACCGGGTCGCAGTCGTGCTGAAGCCGATCCCAGCTGACAACGGGCGAACGGCGGGGTACATCCTGGATGAGTCGCCAGCTCATCACAGGGCCACATGAAGGACAGACGACCACTCACACTCGCACACCTACAGGCAATTTAGAGTAGCCAATTAACCTCAGCATGCTTTTGGACGTGGGAGGAAGCCAGAGCACCCGGAGAGACACGGGGAGAGCATGCAAACTCCACATAGAAAGATCCCAGGCCGGGAATGGAACCTGCGACCTTCTTGCTATGAGGCAACACCAGTGATAAATAAGTGGCCAAATATTATGGAATTTGCTATTTGTTCTAAATGATAAAATTAGGCTACTTATTCATTGTTGGCTGCTTAGTTGTAGCAGAGCAGCTTGTCGGATGTTTTTTTGCGTGGGCTTCAGCCCTTCACTGAGAAGTGGAAATGCTGGTTCCTGTCGTGACCTCAGGGGCACCTGGAGGCCTGAATAAACAAATGCTGTGCACTTATTCCAGATCTGTTCAAATATATCATCTCTGCAGGGCGGAACCTCTAATTTGTGCCGACAATACTACATCATCTGCGCCTCATCAAGACGGCTGGGAATTTAAGTTGATTCTTTCCCATGCTGTAGTTTTCATTTATTTGTAGGCACTTTACTGCACTTTACCGCCAAACATGTATGAAACTGGATGAGGCATTTGCAATTATGTGAGAAAATCCTTGACAAACAGCTGGACCGAAACCAAAGTGTACTGATTAAGAGTGTTGTCCAATTTTGAATTGATCGTTCCCACCATGTAGGCTTTGTGAGTGAATGTATGGATAACATATGGTGGCAGGGGGGGAGAGGCAGAACAACATAATCGTATGTATGAAAATAGAATCTGTTAATTACAGATGGAAAACAAAATGTTTTAGACCTTTAAAAGCACCACCTTTCTGGGACAGAACCAAACATCAAGCACTTTGGTGGTGTTTTAAGTGTGGCAATACTCGACTACACTGCATTTCCTTCAGTCCTTCACATCCCAGACACCCGATTTTTAAGATGATTTTGTGAGAAATGTCAGATTTGAAACTATAATTATTTGAACATGCAAAATTCTTTGAGGAGCCCCTTTGTGACCAATATTAATATGGTTATTTTAAAGTTTTTAACATGCTGGTACAACCTTTAAGTTCATTTAAAAGTAGGCGTCAGCGTTTCCCCGACAGATTTAACACCAGCTCGTGGCACCTTTCTTCCCTAAACGGCACGTTTGCTGGCAACTTTACTGTCCCCTCAGAAAATGCTCTTGAGAAAATTTCCTGCGAGTTGCCCCGCTAATAGCGAAGTGAGGTATTTGGCCTTGGCTATATTTTACTTGAGTTTTAAGAGTCTTGACATTCATAAACTTACAGATGCTATCTCCAGCAGACTTTCACAAACCCCTGTGTAGCGTGTCTGTAATCGCCACATGATGAGGAAGAAGGTCTGACCGCAGCAAGTTCCTGTCAAAATCGTTATATCTCTCTTGTCATTTCAAATAACCTGACATGGAAGACAATCCTGTGACCTCACAGCAGAGCCGCACCCTTGTTTTTTTTTTTTATTTGCCAGCGTCCTTGCTCATGACATGAATGGCACCGCGGCGAACCAATCGGCTTCTCCAAGAGACGTGAGGGCGGGACTTCCGGCGCGGTAGCGTGATTATTCCAACATGGCGTTTCTGTCGGTCGCCTGAGATTACCGTGGAAACTGCGTCCAAGTTGAGGTCGTTCAGGTTGATCGTGGTGGCAAACCGGTGCATCTACACGGATTCGCGCTTCCACGCCGCAGATACTGGCTTTTAGAAATGAAAGGGAAAGAGCGGTCGCCGGTGAAGAAGCGAACTCGGGTGACAGATGATAGCAGAGACCGAGGAGGAAGCCACCCGAGCGGCAAGAAGACCGGGGCCCCGTTGACCGTTGTCAGCACTAACGGGAACGGCTCCGCTGCGGGCGGCGCGTCGTCCAGGAGAAGCTTACACGGTGAGAAAAGGGACGCGAGGGACTCGGACGGCCATAACTCGTCGGTTCGGACTAGTAGCAGTTACGAGTGCGGAGCTGTGACGGCGAACAAGCTGCACGGCGGCGCCGACATCGCCCCGGAAACATCCAGGTCCGGGTCACGCAGCGACACAAGGCCTCCGACAACCCCGGACAGTGAGTACAAGACTCTCAAAATCAGCGAACTGGGCTCGCAGCTGAACGACGAAGAGATCGAGGATGGACTTTTTCACGAGTTTAAGAAGTTCGGCGACGTCAGTGTGAAAATTTGCCGAGAGAGCGACGAGCGGGTGGCGTTCGTGAACTTCAGGAGGCCCGAGGACGCCCGGGCGGCCAAGCACGCTCGCGGGAAGCTGGTGCTGTATGACCGGCCTCTGAAAATTGAGACGGTTTACATGAACAGACGGAGAAGCCGGTCCCCTGTTTCGAGAGACGGTTTCCCCTCAGGACACAGACATCTTCACTCTCACAGGCCGCTGTCTCCCACTGGTCTGGGCCACAGAGACTACCGGCTGCAGCAGCTGGCGCTCGGCCGCGTCCCCCTTGCACCGCCTCACCTCAGAGACCTGGAGAGAGACAGGGAGTACGCCATGTATGACGCCAGGACTCGACCCCCGTTCATCCCCGAATGTGCCGTTTTCCGTGACGATGACTTGATGACCGCTGAAGAGGACCAGAGGGCCAACAGGACTTTGTTTCTCGGCAATCTGGATGTCAGTGTGACCGAGAGTGACCTGAGGAGGGCCTTTGAGAGGTTCGGGCTGATAACGGAGGTGGACATAAAGCGAGCCGTGCGCGGCCAGACCAACACCTACGGCTTCATCAAGTTTGAGAATCTTGACATGGCTCATCACGCCAAAGTGGCCATGTCAGGGAAAGTAGTGGGCCATAGTCCTATCAAAATTGGCTATGGTAAACCCACACCCACAACCAGGCTGTGGGTGGGGGGCCTTGGACCTTGGGTTCCACTCGCTGCACTGGCCAAGGAGTTTGACCGCTTTGGCACAATCAGGACTATAGACTACAGGAAAGGAGAGGCATTTGCTTACATTCAGTATGAAAGCCTGGATGCTGCTCAGGCCGCCTGCGCTCACATGCGAGGCTTCCCTCTCGGTGGCCCTGACAGGAGACTAAGGGTGGACTTTGCGGACACTGAGCACCGCTACCACCAGCAGCAGCAGCAGCAGCCATACATGCATCTCCCTCTCCCTCTGCCACACTATGACTTGGTCCCTGAGCACTTCGCCCACCGCCTTACTGACCCTGTAAGAGTGAGAGAGAGGTCTCCACTTCCTGCTCGCTTCAGAGACAGAGATCTCTACACAGCTGTCGAATGGCCTGCCCTGGGGGTCCAGGACCGGATGCGAGGAGTCGGCTTTGAGCCCATCGATCGCCTGGAGAGGCAGTCCCGCGAGGCCTGGTCAGTGGAACGTGAGTGGGAGTTGCTAAGCAGAGATCCAGGCCGTAAAAGAAGACATTTGGATGATGGCTGGCGGCTGGATCATTCGCCTGACAGCATTGACTATGGTTTGCGTTGCCATGGCAGCTCACTAGAGCGCAGCCCCGGAGGGAGCAGCAGAGACGGTGGACGCTATAGTGACCCAGAGCGCCTGCCTCGCTCCGGCAGAACCTCCCCCGTGAGAGCGCGCCCCAACAGCCAAGACGCAGGCTTTGGAGACAAGAGACGGAAGACCCTCAGCCCAGCAGCACCAGGCCCCTGCTCGGAGAGGGACCGCAAACGCAAAGCCAAAGACGCTGCTAAGAGTCCAGCGAGTAAAGAGGACCTCCCAGAGCATCCTTCCCCCTCTACTTCCAAATCTGGCCAGCAGTCTAAGCAGGGGGCCGGAGGAGAGAAGCTGAGTCAGGTGTGGCAGGGCGTCCTCTTGCTAAAGAATAGCAGCTTCCCCACATCATTGCACTACCTGGAGGGCGACATGGTGGTGGCCACTCGTCTGCTGGCAGAGGGTTCCAAGGGTGGCCAAGTGTCGCAGCTGAAGATCACCCAGCGCCTGCGCCTGGACCAGCCCAAGCTGGATGACGTCTCTCGGCGGATCAAGGCTGCCGGATCGAGTGGATACTCCATTCTTCTCGCAATGCCCGGGAAAGCCGAGGAGGGAGGGGCTCAGGATGCCAGCAACTCCACCGATAGACCTCTGAAGAACCTGGTGACCTACCTGAAGCAGAAGGAGGCAGCCGGCATCATCAGCCTCCCTGTGGGGGGCAGCCGTGACAAAGATCACGGAGGAGTCCTTCATGCTTTCCCCCCATGTGAGTTCTCTCAGCAGTTCTTGGATGCCTCTGCCAAAGCCTTTGCTAAATCAGAGGAAGACTACATGGTGATGGTCATTATCAGAGGAGCATCATGAGAAACGCGCAAATTATCGAAGTCTCTTTTACCTCTGTTTTACTGCGAGTTGTAAAAGAGAAGCAATGGTAACAGAGCGGAATAAGGGGTTCCCAAACCTGCATGTTGTTTTTCATTATGTTGAATATGTATTGAAATCAAAGTCAATTGGAATTGGGCAATATTTTGATAGGTTTCCAATAACAGAGGTCATATTCAGCACTCTGCTAATTAGTTATCAGACACATGTACATTACTTGAAAGGTACTTTGCTCAAAGTAATTAAAAGGAAGCCACAGTTTTTTCGGGTTGATCCTACGTGTTGCCTTATCTCATTTAAAAAGAGACACAAATAATGCATAGATAGCCATTCTTTTTTTAAGAAAAAAAGATTGCCAGGCTTCATTGTAGATGTAACAATCGGTCTCAATGACTTTGGAATACTGTAACAATGTTTGTACAGCAGATTTTCACAAGATTTTAGTCAAACTCATGTACATCAACAAAAAAAAATATTTTTTTTTTGATTGAGAAAATAGAAAGCTTTAGCCATTGCTCATTAATAGAAATACTCCACATTGTGCATCTGTATTACTTTTTGCTGATGAAGATCTTGTATCTCGAACACTTTTTCCAAATTATGGCACAGTAGCTTTTCTGTTTTTGTCCAATCTTGCTTCCAGTTAAGTCGGCCATTCACCCAGTGTTGCGTTAGTCCTCCTGATATCTGGACTCGGCAGACTGTTTTTCATGGTTGATTATAGACCTGTCAGAACTGGCACAGGTCGGCATTGAAGCCTGTAAGTGTGATTAATTACATTAATGTCAGAGCTGCTTTCTGAGCCATATTTCCAGGTACAAGGTGACAATGAAAGCAGTTTCCCAGTCTTTTTCTCAAAGCAGCGGTATGCAGCTGTTAGGAGGTTGGACACAAGCAGCAAGCACCCGTATGCTATAAAGCGCTTCCATACAACAACGCTGCAGAAACACACCGTTTTTTTGATGCAATTTTTTTTTTTTCTCAGGTTTTGTTAAAATTATGCAAGAGGGAAGATTATTTGGGCTTGTGTTAAGTTCTAAGGCCACAATTTGTTGTATTGAACTGCAGTGTATTACACCATTATTTAGGGCTTTAGTGTATTTTCATCCTTGTCCAAATCCACCATATATTCTTCTCAGTTGATTCACATTTTGGTCTGTAAAGCAGAAAGCATGAAAAGATGAACAGCGTGACATTTTGAGGCCAAACTGCACATCTTCGGTGTATTCTTTGATCAGTCCAAAATCCATCAATATTTAGTAAACCATGGTGTCAGTTACACTCATGAAATGGCTAAATCTGAAAACCAAATGTCTCAGATTGTCAACTAATCAATTAATCAGGAGTTGATTGCTGTTGTTGTGTCACTCACTTCAGTAGTTTTAATGGAATCACATGTCTTGAACATCATTGGTTGAGTAAATGTTTCATGTTTTGTTATAATCCACTAATGGAGAGTTTCACCCAGCAAATCGTGTACTGTTAAAAAAAAAAAAAAAAGATCCTGTGACCTACAGCCTGAGAGCTCTGTGTACACCGTGTACATGCCTTTACAACTGATCAGGAATCGATAACCAGAATAAGATTGCTGAACCATAAGTGGACTTTTGAGATGCAAACCTTCAAATGAATCGGCAGAGTTTGAATTCTCCCTCTGCCCCCTATGCTTCCCACCGAAAGACTCAATGTTTTTTTTTTTTTTTTTTTTTTAATGCTTTGTTCTGAGTACTGTGTTTTCAAATGGAAAAAAAAACAAGGTTTGCTGTATGCTCAGGATATCTGGAGACAAATGGAGAACATCGATGCTCACGGGCCTAAGAAGTTTACCTGTCAGGGGGAAAGAAAAAAAAACGCAAAGTGCACTCGCACTTCAAAGGTTTTGTCTCAATAAATTTACTCTTTCGTGGGAAACACAAAGTGCCTCGGAAGACAACTTTTGTGACCTTTACTGTGCTCGGAATTGTCTATCAAACTCTTTGACAGCGGGAGCCTTTGCAGCAGAAACGAGGAGAAGCGTGCGATCAAAGGAAGAGATCCACTCAGTTCCGCGTTTTCATGTCCGTTTGGTCGAATGGCGCCTTTGTGAAGAGCTTTTCATGTGGCCGCCGAAATTGATATTTGACCAGACTAGAATACTTTTT
Organism: Dactylopterus volitans; assembly: GCA_901007715.1. NCBI lineage: Eukaryota > Metazoa > Chordata > Actinopteri > Syngnathiformes > Dactylopteridae > Dactylopterus > Dactylopterus volitans. The sequence continues at coordinate 11,028 of CAAKHG010051188.1, forward strand.
CTGTCCGGCATGCGGCAGCGAAGCTAGAGTCGCCGTGTCTCTTCAGATGTGCGGCTGGTTTTCCTCAGACGCCTCCTGGCCTGCATGTCCGGAGATTGTGGTGGAGAGCCAGCAGAGTTTCCGCCTGCCTGGTACCACACAAACTAATGCCAGAATCACCGGGTTCCTCACCATCACTCGACCTCTCGGCCGGAGCTCAGCGGCGATTTTCTCTCTCGTCTGGCTCAAGCGGCACACCGGTGCAGAGAGTATCGGCTTGGCGGCTTTTCCAAGCCTTTGAAAAGGAGCAGTGTTTTATCATTGTAGTCGCTTATTGTTCTTGCCATGGAGTTTTGAAGGAGAGCTCTGTATTCGGGCCAGACTTCACATCCTATCACGCTGTGTTGGAGGGGTTGAGGCAGCATGGCCTTTATTTGCCTGAGAAGAATCGCAACAGAGGAGAGAAAATAATTGTCCAGCAGGATTCCCTGATCTGTGTTTGATGCGATGATCCGAATTACCTACTTTTTTTTTAAAAGTAGGTTTTTCTTTTTTCTTTTTTTTTTTTTTTACTCTGTGCCAAACTGCGAAAGTATACCCAGAGTGTCCTGCTATGCTGACTCAGAATCTGCTGCAGGATGCATCTCATCAAGAAGCTGCTGCTCCTGCTTGGCACAAATTCTGGGTTCCTTATCCACACAAAAGGGATCTAGCTGGCTTCTCTGGTGTCCAAATGGCACCACTGCTGGGACTCAGGACTTCCAGGAGCTACGAGGCGCGGCAGGTTTGAGAGGCACTCTGCTCCAGCTCCACAGGTAAAGTATTAGGATGGCCTAAACATTCGGCTCAGGTACGTAAAGTGCGGTTCTTTAGTGAAAAGGAAAATTATTCCCACAATGACCTGGTTTTGTTCAGACTGCTGAGGGTGAATGCAGAAAGGTTATTTTTGAGGGTCGTAGTTTGTCCCGCAAAGCAAAAAGCATATTAGTTACTTAAAATGTCTTTATTCATCCAGCTTGTCTTTGATATATTTTGGCAGTGAGTTTTGAGCCAAGTTACAAACACTCCCGTTTTGGTCAAAATGCGCCAGCACTTGAGCAGCCATTGTGAGTCTTGAGTCAGTCGGTGGTAGAAGTAAACAGATCCATATCTGAAAGTAGCAATAACATTAAAGATCAGGACACAGCACATTTTTTTCATACATTGCAGTTCCTATAAGAATGTATTATTTGTGTTTTAACTTAATCTGGAAATTAATTTGCATGTAACTGAGGAAAAAGGATCAAAATGGCCCGCAGACACCAGGAAACGGACTGCAAAATGTCATGTTTAAGCATAAAAGAATTTTCATTATTCCAGGTCTGGGAAAACAAAAGTCAACATATAGAAGATGTTTGCTGTGACATTTCATGGAAACTACAGAAGGCAGTGATATTTGCAATGAAGTTTTTTAAATAAGCAAAAATGAGTAAAGTGTTGATGCAGAACCACAGCTGCGATCACTCGGCAGGTCAGTGGACATGTAACCAACAGCCAGTTTTTTTAAAAATGTTGGCAGTTTGGTAAAAAAAAAAAAAACCTCACTAAATTGATATTAGCTGATCCTCCTGAGATGTTGCAGTGCTGGATTGTTTCGGTGCTCAAATCCTTGAAACGAAGCTTGCAGGAAATGTAGGTTTTCAGAAAGTCGCAAAAAGTTCCATCAGCTGATTCTTAAAATCAATGAACTGACTATAATGCTGAATATGTAATATAGAAGTTTACTGATCGCAGGGCAGAGTAGGAACACGCGCTGTGTCATGCATTCCTGTGATACACAGCTGCCCAGGTGGTTTTGTTTGAGATGATTATAAATACATTGGGCCTTTTCATCCATTTCACAAACGGACTCGAGTCTGAACTGTTTGAAAGCTTTTCCTATTAATCTTCACGTTGCCTAAACATTTTACAAGTATGTGCTGGTCGAGTGTTTCAGATGATCACGTCAACGTGGGGGGCAAAGAAAGAAAACCGCTTCCCGACGCCGCTGAAAAGAGTGGGACCGTCAGTGGCTGAATGACCTCTAATGACCTTTTGAGGTTCACATTCAGTAGCCGTGGCACACTTCATCGGGACCATTCCTTGGTGAGTACAATTTGAATTATTATTTTTTTTAAATAAATTTTGCATGTCTAACTTTAAAAATCGGTCACATAGATATTGTGGATACATTGTGAATTGCATTTGATGTGTTATTGAATAAAGAAAAAAAACAAACAAACCCAAACCCCACTGGTGTGTTGTTCTCTTTGTGACGGCCGTGCCACGTAGCTGTGGAGTGAGCAGTATCTGATGCCCTAGTTTCCTGAGTCTCGGGCCTCTAGAGGGCAGAGTTGGATATCAACCGCGGACAGAAGACGTGCAGACGGGAGGAAACGATATCAGTATTTTGCGTGTGAAATGATAAGCTTATCCAGCTGATGTATGATTGACATGCGAGCAATTTATAAAGAGCCTTTAAAAAACTCTTAGACTGCAGTGTCAATATGATTTGGTCGGCGGTATCTGCTCTTAATCTCGCCAGGGCCATTAAATGCTTTTGTGCCATATTAGCAGCAGAGTTCAGAATGTGCTCATGCAGCTAAATCTCAGACACACGGCACACATTATTAAAACACCTATATTTACCTCTTATACATACCTTAATTACTGTGATTTATCATTATTGCTGCATTCAGTGATACTTGACATTTGTGCTTTGAGGGCAAACAATAGATGGAAAAAGTAAACATGCTGGAAAAGGTCAGACCTCATCTGGCTTTCAGCACGTCTTTGCTGATACGCCAGATAAATCGGTCTACACAAGATTAAAAGCGTAATCCCCCTAAATGTTCACAGATGATTGATTATGCAATCGCCATGTGTATCAAAAAATGTCTCTCAGACATTGTGAATGTCATGAATTTACGATTTCAGATACTTTCCCAAGTTTGAGGAAAAAAAAAATCAAGTTCTTCTCATTCAGTTGTTCACCAGGGTCACTTGTTGACAAAGTTCAATGAAAAATATGAATAATAACTATTGGAATTTTAGTTCCGCCGCTGCTTTGACGATCGTTATACTTTCCATCTGCAACTCGGTAAACTTGCTGACACTGATTGACGTTAAAGGCCAAACATCATGGGTTGCTTTTGTTTCCTTTATTTGAGTTCAGCCATTGCAGGCTCCAAAAGTGGCTTCTTATCAGTGGTCACGAGTGTTCCAGTAAGCGAGGGGCAGGTGTTGACTTCAGTATAAAAGCATCTCACCTTGGCTGAGCTCACTTGATTGATGATCACGTCAGGCTGGAAATAATGAAGTCTGCCTTGGTGTTGCTGGCCTTGCTGGCCGTCTCTGAGAGTCTCCTCAGGTAAAAACTACGTGGATTTAGAATTCAAATCCATACTTTTCTGCGCAGAGGTTTCGATTGTGGTGGTGATGTGTGAAAAGGGCCGGCAGCTGCGGGCCGCGACGTTCACTGGAATTCATGTGTGACATTTGGAAACGATGATGCAAACATTCATTCCTCCTTTGAGACTTCTTTCCAACAGGCTGACAGGAATTTTAATCCTTTAAGACAATGCAAAACAACTGAGATGGAACCGTTATTCTAAGAGCAGCGCTACCGTCGACTCCACCTGGCTGCTGTTGGTCATTTTACTTCCTTGTAAGAAAAGAGTTTAGGGTTAAATGGTGGAGAAAATAACAAAGACAAACTTACACCCTGAATCACAAAGTGATGTTCTCATTATGCTGAAATGACGTGTTGAATTCCTCATTTCATGAAGTGAAGCTCGTTGAGCTGGTGCATCGACACTCATTTAGTGAGAAACCTGGAAGATTTTTTTTTTTTTAATGTTTAAACAGTGTTAACTATTTTATTAGACAAGCTTTGCAGGCTGGTCACATTTTTCCAAGTAATTGTCAGTATACAGAGTTCTTTGATCGGTGGAATAATATGTTTTTGTGTGTTAATGATTGAAAGGATTTTTATGTTGGACTTTTAGATGTTAAAATACTCTCAAACGATCAGGACAGATTGGGGGGGGAAAGGCACAAGCACTGAGATCAAACGCGCCAACCTCCGAGCACCCAAGTTCATCGTCTCTGAATCACACCCACGATGTGGCCAATTTCGAAGTTACGAAACCTGACAACTGCTCGAAAAGTCTGCAATTAATCTCCCAGATGTTTGCTAAACTCTCTTGCCAGAGCGAACGCGCGGCGGCTGCGGCCGCGTGGCGTCAATGGGGCGACACTTGTAGTTTGATGGCTTGTGCGTGCAGAATTCCCCTGATGAGAGGGAAGTCGGCCAGGCAGCTGCTGGAGGAGAGAGGCCTGTACGGGGAGTTCAGGAGGAAGTTCCCATTCAACCCCTCTGCAAAGTTTCTCCCCAGGACTGAGCAAATTGTGGTGCCCATGAGTTTTGACCCAGATGTAAGTTGTAAGCGATCCCAGCATTCACGTGCGTGACATTTCATAAGCTTACAGAGTCCTTTTATTCTGGCCAAAGACGACGTACTATGGAGTGATCGGTGTCGGGACTCCGCCTCAGCTCTTCAAAGTTCTCTTTGACACGGGCTCCTCTGACCTGTGGGTTCCTTCCTCCAGCTGCACCAGCTTCGCCTGTGGTAAGAGCTCCAGTGTTATTTACTGTTTTTTTGACAGGTGAGATGCAAAAGCAACTGACAAAAACATTTAACTCAAAGGTCAGCTTTTTTTATTCCATAGATTTTTGTCCCTTCTCCGAGTGAAAGGAAATTTTATTCGGATTCAAAATGATAGCTGAGCAAATTCCAAAGTTTCGCTGTGGGAAAATGTTAGTCAAAGGACCACAACTGGTTTTAAATGAATTCAATATATGGATACGCTTGTAAGAAGGTGTGTGATGAAGTATGAATTTAATGGTTTTT
>CAAKHG010051189.1:0-13994 GCA_901007715.1 Dactylopterus volitans
CTGGTCGTTCACACTGAAGTTTGTACCTCTCGGCTCCATGCGTCAGCTCTTCACCAGCTTCTTCTGCCTGTCTTGGTTGTCTCTTCTCTCGCAGGCGGTGCGCCTGATAGAAGATGTTTTTTTGAACAGTATCAGTCTGGGGTTTCAGACAACACTGACTCAGGTAACTGAAGTGACTCAACCGAACCGGACCACTTTAATGAGTGACTCAGAGTAACCCAAGTTCATAAAATGAACCGAGTTTACCACCACTAGTGCTTTGGAGAAACTCTTATAGTTGCCTCTGGATCTTTCTCCAACCACTGAAGAACCTAGGAAGGACGAGAAGATTTTTTCCTCACACTATATGCCTGGATATCAAGTATGGACTCCTTTCTGCTCTTATTTTCCTCTGAGTCTTGTCATTCCCTCATTGAGTGAGTGGCTTGATTGACTCTTTGACGATTTCATTCTCAGCCGCAAGCAGGACTGCCTGTTGCTGGCTGAAGTTGGACAAGTTCATGTTGATTGAAGTGAGCATGTCTCCGAATCCTTGGACAGGTGAGGTGACGATGAGGGACCTGACATCTTCATCGTTTTCCCCGTGGCTAGCCAGTGAAAACACTTGTCATTGTAGTCCTCTAGGTGCTCCAGTGTCTCTTCATCCAGTGTTTAACTAGGACTGTTTTATGGGAGTGCAGGTCCAAATGTTGGTTTGAATTTTGTTTTTTTGTGTGTGTATAAATTTGCCTTAGATGGATGGACAGTGTGAGATAAGATAAATTGTTTTCACTCAGATGTGCACTGGCATGCTCGATCACTCACAGGTCTTGGGAAGTCTCAAGCAACTACAACACACCTAACTCGGCTTACCTTTTTGTTTCATTGCATGATGACATAGAAGTCATCAAAGTGAGAACTTAGATCACAGAATTTTCAATTTTCATTTCAAAAAGTAGGTCAGTTGGGATCACAAACACAGATTTCAACTAAGCTAGCCACACATACATGGACGTTAAACTGAAAGTGCACCTTTTAATGATGGTCATATTGCTATTGTTACTAAGGAAAACAATGTGCTCACTTGGCTATAGCAGGTGTGGTGGAACCATGTGCTTCACTGTAATTTCACAGCAGTTTGCCTTTTTTGGGCAATAGTGATAATGATAGTAATAGTAAAAATGATTGGTCAGTAGAAATGCAATTAGCTGGCATCACCTTCTGGGCATTGCTACCTGCCACACCTCCTCTGCTGTCCATTTGTCGGCTGCAGGGTCTTCCCCCTGTCACTCCAGCATCCCTGAGTAGGTGTGTGCTTGATGACTTCACAAAATCTTGTTATCCCGCAAGCTAGCTTTGAGCCCTTCTTCCTCTCATAGGTGAGTTCCACATGGACACAGATATTTTTTTTTCTTGGTGGACCACATCACTCGATCGAAGTGGGCAGTGTGCTGCTGGTGTCTTTTTGGACTGCCCTCCCAATGGACAGGCTGCGTGTTCAGACAACTTGATCTCTTGGCGAACATAAAGCCTACATGGAGCACCTTATGTCCGATTTTATATGTTGGGCTGCCGGAGTTTTGAACGACAATGTAGCTCTTGACTGAAGGTCTCGTGAACTCTGGTGATCTTGAGTCTCCTCAAACACTCCTTGGCACTTAAGTTGTAGCATGACATCTGTTTTGTTTCAATAACGGTCAGAGCATCAGTGGGGGAAATGTAAAAGTAGATGGCCAAGAGCAGATCAAGGAGGCTGTCACTACATTTGATGTCACATCATATCAACATCTTGGGTGTTAATTTAATAGAGCTCCGAAACACCCGAGGAATGAGACTTATGCCCCCAATGGACCAAATCATTCAACACAATTTTTGATTTCACCAGATTAGTCTCATTGAAATCACAACTCTTTTACAAGGGAGTCCTGAGGCAGAAAGTGGAATGTGTTCACTTAATGATGCCTTCAAGCTTGTTACACATTTGTCCATCTATAGCAGTAAAGTCTTATCTCACAAAAATTGCATCACTGCAGATTCATAATTTGATTTTAATTTGAACAAACTCAACTGTCACTGAGCTCTATAAAATAACAATCACTTTACTACCACCACCCTCCCCTAAATTGTGTTTACCAAGCTGAAAATGTTCAAATTATTGGCTGAAATGCCACTGATATAAATGTCAGATATTTTTGTCCCCACAGGTGATTTTTTTTTTTCTCAAACACAATACTTACTAAGTTTCCGTGTAACACTCATTCCTCCATCTATTTTCTGTTTGTGTTCTCACTCTGGATTGTGGAAACAGCTGAAGACTGTTTGGAACACACCAGGCTGCTCTCTAAGGAGGCTTTACCCAGACGATTAGTCCCACAAAGAATCAAACCTGGAACATCTACAGCCAACAGAGATCTGCAGAAATGTTGATGGTGACGACTTAGCAAGGGCTTATGGGGGTTGCCTCTTCTGCCACACTGGTAAAAATGGTTCTCTTTGATGTGCATTGTGGAATCAGCCTAGATCGTATTTCTCATCAGTTGGATATTTCAGAATGTTATGAATGGCATTAGATTTTATGATTCTATTGTTGACATCAGCCTGGTTTCATCACAGCTCATCAAATATCTCTTTGTCACAGCCGTCAGGATCTGGTGCCGATGCACGAGGCACCTTCGTGAAACGTGAAGAGGAACTCCGGTCAGCGTGTGTGATGTACGCGTGACCGTGAGAAAATTATGCAGGGTGGGAAGATCAAGTCAGAGTTTCATTCATGAGTTGTTACTTGACATGGCTCCTTTGCACTAGTCGACCCGAAAAGCCTTTGGTGAATCTTGGAATGAAGTTACAGACTGACTCTTTGGCCAAAACGTTCACCCAATGATTGTCTGCCAACATAAAGTTATGAACACATTTTGATCAAAGGTGTTTTTGTAGGATTTTTTGTCCAATGATCCAATGAATCTGGATAATTGGGACAGATCTGCATCAAAGCCCTGATATTTTCTAAGAGGTTTTCTTGAGTTGCCATTTGTTGGTATTATCAACAATGAGACTAAGAACGCAGCCAAATCAATACACATTTTGCCTTGAAAGTCCTACTGAACTCTGTCACAACGTCTGTTGCTGCTGAAGCATAGAAACTTGTGAGATAGAGCCACAATACGGGGGGAAATTTTGCTACCTCGGCAGAGTTTCGTTTCTAGTTTTATTTCTTTATAAACGTTTGAGACCTTTGCCCACTGGAAAGACATGGTCCATGGGCTGGTTGAGAAGGTTTTCATTTGCTGTGTGCTAACAGTTGTTCAAAAACAGAAGACTGGAATATCCTCAAGTTTACTTTGCACGAACTAACCCCACTTCAGAGCAGAGTTGTACAGTGACACAGCAACATGTTGTGCTTCTGGGAGATCAATCAATACAGCTAGCAAGGTTAAACTCTCGGCTGTCTGCAGCCTTGGGTGACAGTGGTTCAGACCTCTTAGCTCAAACTGAACTCTGAACTCCAAAGACTTGCAAGGTGCCATTTGTCACTCAAATTTCTCTCGTGTTCTTGCATGAGCTTCTCAAGAATGCAGGAAATGTTGATTTTAGCATGTTTTGGTTAATGTCATCATTTAGTGAATGTTAAGTACACCCAGCCTATTTAAGCTGACAAGGCACAGCCATTTAAATAACATGCAGCATGTCATTAAAAGATAATGTTGTGTTAGTGTTAGCAAAATAAGTAACAAGATTGCAAAGAAGGCATTAGAGGGCATAGCTAATCGCTTGAATAAATGCGTGTGATATCTGACTAAATTAATTTATCAGCATTATTTTATAATCCCCACAGAATTAATTGTTTAGTTCTACAGAATGCTGTGCTTATTTGGAATAATATAATTGCTCATTATCCTTTTGTGAGACAGTATATTGTAATGCAACAAAATCCATGTTAATGAAATCATGATCAACCATGTTTTGTTCAGAAAGGAACTTGCAGCACGTCATATTTATATTCAAATGCAGCACCTGCTCTTATTGGAATTCTTTGCAGAAAATGCAAGTGATTCAGCAGCTATTGTATCACATGCACTATCACATTTACATGAATATTGTTATGAATAAATTAAGCATGTGCTCGCATGCACAGCTGCATCCCAACAGATGATGCCATATTCCAAGTGTCCAAAATTTTGCACCTGATCTGAAACAGCTTTTGGAAAACCCCACCAACTCTGACGCGCACACACACATTGCTAAATGGATATAAAAGAATTAGATCTAATTCAAAATCTAACCTGCCAGTCATTAATCAGCAACCGCAGATGGGAAAAAGTAAAAATGTTAATTTTGGCTCCTCCATCTGGGAAAATCAAAATTTCATTTTTTTAAATGTATTTGCATGTCACATGAACCTCTATTGAAAGTTTAGAGAAGTCAAACATATTCATAATGCATTAGTGTAAAAGCAAGGAGAACATTATCATCACAAGTCTTTCACTGAGTATCATATACACATTAAAAGCACCCCACGAACCTCCCACTCTTGTGTGCCTGGATACAACATGTGAGTGAACAGTAACATACAGATACATCGAGACTCCTCCTCTGCCTCATGCAGCAGTGCCGTGAGAGATGGAGGCTGCTAATGCTCTTTCCTCGTGTGGTCTCTCACCATGAATCTCTTGTCACCTCCTATGTATGTAATATGATTAAGACTGTAGTTTCTCTGGAAAAACAAAACAAAACAAAAAACAAACAAAAAAAACAAAAAAACACCACCATCATCTGTATAGGCTTTTGTTAAGAACACGAGCATGCATGCAGCCACAGGCTGTGTTTTCAGTCCTGCTGATTTTGCCTGAGGTTCATCAACAGGAAGCGAAACGCAAATACCAAATCCTCTAATGCTGCCAGCATGCTCGTCCATGGTCTCCTAAGATGATTCCATGGGAGTCATCACTATATTGGTGATTGTTTAGGGGTTGATTACCAGTCAGGTTTTGATGATTTAAACATGGGGTCATTGATTTCAGGCTGACGTACAGTGAGAGACAGGTCACTGGTTCCTCACCCTGACAGAGAAAGGAGTCAGAAACTGAAACGCCGGCATCTGCAGCAGGGGCAGTGGGTGGATGGTTCGGGGGGTGCGCTCCACCATGCATTAAGAATGGAATAAATGGACTCTAGCTACTTGGCGGGGATTTATTACAACAATTTGGGTCAGAGAGTTGGATGATTCCAAAAGAAAAAAAGAAGATGGCGAAAGTAATAATCCATAATTGGCAGTGGTTGTTAGCCAACTTTTGATGAAAACTGCAGCTAAAAATGTAGAAATTACCTGTTAATTTCACAATATGAAACACCTTTGAAGCAATTCTGAGAGCATGGGTGTAATGCATATGATGCATGTTGCCATTTAAATGCTCTTATTATGCTCAGATTCTTTAACTGCTGCTTTGGCTGCTTTTCATCTTCCTTTCATTGAAGGGATTATACCATGAGGGAAATAGCCCAGGAAGGTTGAGACCAGCTTTTGATCTATTGTTTGGACAAAAGCATTAGCCAATCAAGCAGAAGCACAAAGAAAAACTCACCCACTTGAAAAGATTTACAGCATATTTGTAGAAAGTAATACATTAGTGTCTTTTAAAAAGTGTGATTTTACTCTTGTTCTCTCACTTGAATATTCAACATTCGCTGTGCAGAATGAAATGGCACAAAAGGACAGTTTTCAGATTATCTGCTTAAATCTTAGTTTACGTGTCTTCCTACTAACTGATTTTGTGATGTGTCACACCTGACTTGGGGCCAATTCTGCTTCAGTAACCAACTCGTCTTCTCTTATTTTTAGGGACTTGAATTTGGAATTAAACTTAGTGTCAGAATGAGGGGTTGCAAAGGCTAGGTCGGCCCAAAAAATCTTAGCAGCTCACAAGCCAGAAATGAAAAAAAACAAAAAAAAAACCCTGATGTTTAATTAAAAAAAAAAAATCTTTATAAGGATATAGGCCACCAGACAGGACTAAAAAGGAAGACACGCTAAACTGAATAAAACACTATAAATCAAAACTGACATACTCACTGGGATGAACAACGTCAAGGCTGTGACCCAGGCAGACACAGAAGACAGGACTCACGCAAACTGAACTAATCACACAACAAAGAACAGGCCAGTAGACAGGGGCTGATGGGCTGAGGAGACAAAAGGGAACAGGGCAGAGCAGGCAAAGAATAATTAACAAAAGAGACGCAGGTGAAAACAATAACCAGACAGCAAGCAAAATGAGAGACGCAAGGGCGGAGCTAACAAAGAACCACAGCTAGAACTACAAAGTTTTACCACAAAGTAAAACAGGTTTCAACCAAAACACAATCAAACACAAACTAAGAGTCCAAAACTTAACTAATACCATCTGCGACACTTAATGTGTAAAATAATTCAGCTTATTAGATTCTGAGTGCCTTCAAACTTGCATATGCGATCTCGAAATATCTTCAGTGTGAAATTACTTGTTTTACTTACCCTTTAAAATCAATATCAGCGGGGGACGTCATCTATGAATTATAATCTTCAATGATTCGATGATAAAAGAGATTTTGCCATGTGAAATTGAAATATATCTTGAACTCCTACCAAGAGCTAGAGAACACACAGAGGCACAAATCATGGCTGCACAAGAAGACGCCCTCAGCACAAGAGCCATAGATGCCAAGATCTACCACAGACAAGGTGCAGGTGCAAAGATGCTCCTGAGGTAGTCCAGCGCCATAATAGCAGGGTGTAAGGTGCAGGCTGGAGGAGCATACATGGAGAGGCACAACCAAGTCGCCTGAATACTGTACAGGAAGATCTGTGCCCAGTACAGATTAGAAGTGCCCGAATCCCAGTGGGACTGTTCTGCATTGTAGGAGCTAAATTTGGTTATGAGTGATTATTAATAATGGTCAAAGGTGATTATCCCGGGACAACCTGGACCAATAACAAAACAAGTGGAATCAGTCTCAAAAGATGTTCAAAATGCCAATATTCAGGGAATATTGGCATTTAAAGTGTGAACAAAGAAGGAGCTGAGGTCGGCGCTGACCTTGTCAACCAGCCTGTACCTCAGCACTCAAGCAAAACAAGTACAACATCTCTTAAAAGGCCCCATGGCATGAAAAATGCATTTTTTTTTTCAGTGACAGAGAAGGTCTCAGGGCCACATAAATGCCGTCCCATGCATCAAACCTGTCATATACGGAGAAATGTGTACAACCCGTTTTTTTTTGACATTCTCCCTTCGAAACAAGCGGACAGCACTTCCCTCTTTTTATGACATCACACATAATGCTCCGCCCCCATAAACTGGTCAGCCCGCCTCCGCTTCACAAGATCGTTAGTTTGAGATGTTGTTGCACTATAGACAGATGCAAGGAGACTAATGTTCTTTGCACAGTCTGCCAAAGGCAAAACAGGTTAGAGGCCAGTGGCTTAGCTCCATTTTTTCCCGCCTCCCACAGGATTTTAACACTAACCTGCTCGTCTGTTCAGCTCATTTCAGCGCCGACTGTTTTATAAACCTGCCAAAATTCAATTTTGCGCAAAAAGTACTGATCAAGGATGCTGCTGTCCCCACATTGTCTGGACCAACATCAACACCGCAACCGGAAAGTTAACAAGTGATGTTTGTGACGTAACATTTTCAGAAGCTGTAAAGTGTTTGATTAGTAGCCTGCCGATGATAATGTCAAAGCTGTTAACCGGGTTGCCGAACAGACAAAGGCTAACGTTAACCCTCACTAACGCGTTGAGCGGGGATACATGGTTTTTAAAATATGTGTGCTGCTGATATAATTTCATATGCACATGATTTCACGTATTTGTATTACCTAACTCTTGCAGCTGCATGTTGCAGTAACTTTAACTAGAATAACTTACCACACTGAAACATCCTGTAATAAACGAGTTTGAGGTGGTTCGGTGTCTCCTGCCGTCTCTGGTTCGGAATCTGAGTCTGGCTGAAACATGTCGGTCGTACAACATCACGCTCAGCGGTAGCCACAACACATGGCGGCCACAACACATGGGCCGTTTCTCAATATGTGTACTTGTGCATACTTGTCTGTACTCGCGGGCTCCCGTACTTTTGAGATGTCATCGTCCGCGATCTTAGTCCTGTCCCAATTCACAAGTCCGCGAACGGCAAGTCCGGACCTCAAACCTGGAAGTGTCCCTGCTCCGCTGACTTTTACAAGTCTGCCTCGGATGGTGACTTGTGTAAACTTCGCAAAGCCATGTATCCCAGAATGCATTTCAGTTCAACCAGCAGACAGTTCGGCTTGGCTGAGAAGACGCACGACTGTAAGTAAAAACTGGCATCCATTAATGCAGAAGGTGGTAGGATGGGAATGGGGATGTCGGAGAGGGTAGTGGGGGGAGCAGTTATTGAGAGTTTAAAAATGTGGTTTATGTATCCAGATATGACATAATTATTGGCAGCGACGGTGTCGGAGGTGCAGAACTCCGTGGAAGCGCAGCAGCAGCAACAGCACAGAGCTGCCGTATCACCGCCTGCAATATTGAAATAATCCACCAGCTCAGACGAATCTGTCATTAGATGCTTCATATGTCCTAAAGATTTGGTGTTGAAATCGTATTTTGTGCTTCCTGTAAAAGCTTTAAACTGATTGAAATGTAGTATGTGTTTGATATTCCACTTTGAATTTTGTGATTGGTATTGATGTCCATGGCAGGTTTGCTTGTGTATTACCCTCAAATAGCAATTGACTTCTTGCAATGGTTATTGTTTTTGATTAAAATTATATTGGTATTTGGTGTAGTACTATATATATATATATATATATATATATATACTGCAGTAATGTGTTTATTTTCCACATGGTGCTGTGTATTTTATTTTAGGGACCAGTGAAGAGACCCAGGCCCTCATCGAGTGGCGGCGGCCAATGAGAGCCTCTTCACAGGGAGGCACTGTTAGTGTCAGACTGGATGGGAGTGATGATGATGATGATGATGATGATCAGTGGAGGTCTGGAGAAGAGCCAATGAATCATGGCCAGACAAGCGGCCAAAGCCACGCCCACCACCTCATCTCCTATGAATGATGTCATCATCAGACATGCAGACTGACTGACGTTTAATGTTTTTTAAATTCTAAAATTTAAAAAAAAAATTTAATTTGAAAATAGATTCTGTGAAATTCTATTTAATGATATGAACTCTTGCATGAATTGGATATCTAGCTGAATATAATTGCCACGAACATCTGACTTGTGTGGCTGATTGTATCATAACTGTACTTGATAAATTCGATTCTGTGATTGCAAAGTGAGCTCATCCGTGTTCTAACACTCAAACGTGACTTAAAACAAAAACCAAATTGCTCCTGTTCTACGTAATTTCAAGTTTATTAGGTAAACACACACACACACACACACACACACACATTGATAAAGCATTTAGACCGTCGTGGTGATGCAAATGTCATAAGGATTTGTTGGCTTACGTAGGTAGCAAAGCAAGCTAATAACGCATGTGTCTTCTACTTTCTCCTCAATATTCTGGCTCTCCTTTCCCGAATCCTCCGCCTGAGGTTGGCAGCCTCCTCCTGGACCTGCCGGTGCAGCACCCCGACGGCGACAGCAACAGCATGAAGTCTCTCTTCCATTTGTTTTTTTCTCTCACAAACTCCCACAATTTTTTTTATATGCCTGCTCGCATATACACTTGAGTTTTGAGAAACAGCCATGGTGTCGGCCAGATGGGTGAGGGTTGAAACAAAATGGCAGCCACAACACATGGGACGTTCCTGGAAACTCAAGTTTGGAAGTTCAGAAGGCCGCCACAAGTTGAAACTCCTGAAGTCCGGGAGTTCAGGAGTACGGTCCTTGCATCTGGAAGGGCGGTGTTCTTCTTCTTCCTCTGTGTGAATGGCAGGTGGTGCTAAGCGCTTAAGCGTCACCACCTACAGAGTGTATCATGTAAAACAACCATAACTCATTCCATGTTTAAATATTTCACATTATAAATGTTTGCTAATCTGTATATCAATTTGTATGTTAATGTATATATTGGTCATGCACATGTGAGGTTTATATTTAAAAAGAATCCTTTTTGAGTGAGGGGGCATATACAAGATGAATGGTGCACAAAAAACAGCTGCTGGAGTTTGTGGAGTTGTGGAAATTGGTGAATGACAGATCAAAGTAAAAATAAAAAAAAAGAACAAAATGGAGGAGAAATGTCTTGCTGTTGTTGTCACCACCGGGTTGCTGCACCAGCAGGCCAAAGAGGAGGCTGCCAACCTCAGGTGGAGGATTCAGGGAATGGAGAGCCAGAATATTGAGGAGAAAGCAGAGGACACGTGCCTTATTAGCTTGCCTTGCTACCTACGTAAGCAAACAAATCCTTATGACATTTGCATCACCGCCACGGTCTCAAGGCTTTACCAATGTGTGTGTGTGTGTGTGGGTGTGTGTGTGTGTGTGTGTTTACCTAATAAACTTGAAATTACACAGGAGCAATTTGGTTTTCGTTTTAAGTCACGTTTGAGTGTTAGAACACGGATGAGCTCACTTTGCAATCACAGAATCAAATTTATTATCTACAGTTATGATACAATCAACCACACAAGTCAGACGTAAGAGGCAATTTAATTTAGCTAGATATCCAATTCATGCAAGAGTTCATAATGTGCAGTCTTAAATAGAATTTCATGGACTAAATACGAATATGTAGAAACATTACAAATCAAATATACATATCAAACATAACAATAATTAAAACGGTTGAAAATGTTTATGAAATCAACAGGAGCTAAGAAAAAAGCAACAATATTCTCAACTGAATGCAAATGTGCCTGTTATTTGGGCATTTCTGTCCAGAGCTGACATAAAGCCAGCCTTCAGTCTGTCCAGGGACAGCTTAAATGTGATTTTTGGACTGTTGCCCCAGAGCAAAGCCCACGGATGGAGCCACGAGCTGGAGGTGCTGGTGACCGTTTACCGGCTGGCTTGTGGAGCCTCCTACAGGGTCACAGCATATTTGATATGCCCCAGTCAACGGTCTGCAGGATGGTCCACAAGGTGGTTGGAAGGATGATCACGGTCATCCACAAGGTCACCCATTCCCCCAAGCCCGAAGAACTGGAGGTGGTGGGGTCTGGCTTTGCCCGCTTGTGTGGTCCTCAGACATTCGTCCGAGCTGCTGGTGTTGGCTTTCGGCTGTTCTCGTTATTTTTTCCCTCGTGTTGTCGATACTTTCCCTCCCCCTAGTGTCTCCTGTCTGTCTTTTCCCCTGTGTGCCTTTTTCTTTCTCCTGTAGGGTGGAGCTGACCTTCTCACCACACCTGGTTCGAATCTCCACATCAAGACCAATCATCCTCTGTTCATGTTGCTGCACTGGACTTCTTCCTGAGACCTTCGCCTGGCCAAGTTTTCGCAGTTTTCATCTGTTCGTCGCTTCACCCGCCAGAGATTGTTTTGTGTTTACTTCCCCTTTTTTCTTCATAGACATTAAATATTGGGCTCTTTTGAATTTCCACTTCCTGAATTTTTGTGTTGTGGATTCAAGAGCACTCAGCAAACGTAACAGCTGGAGTCATCGATGGGAACCATGTGGGCATTTCTTCCCCCTGGAGAACCACATAAAAAGTGCTATCTTAACAGAAAACTCTTCACCTCAATAATCCTGCAGGGTGTCTGTGACTCAGCTGGAAAATTCCTCGATGTTTACATTGGGAATCCAGGTTATGTGCACGATGTGATGGTTCTCCCCAGATCCTCCATGTTCCAGCAGGGCCCTTATCCACCACCTGGATACTTTCTGCTGGGAGATGGTGGATACGCATGTCTGCAGAACCCGCCAGCCAGTAGCCAGTAAGATTATTCTCTAAACACACACATACCAGCACATATGAGACTTGGACCATTACATTAGTGACTTCAAAATAAATGTTTAATGTATTGTACTATTAATAATTTCACAGAGTTGAAGTAAGATTCAACCATCACCACGCCAGAGGTCGCAATATCATTGAGCGAGCCTTTGGGATGCTGAAGACTTGCTGCCGCAACATTTTTCTGCAGGCTCTGGGCTCTGAGAGTTGGAGACCTCATGGAAGAGGATGGCAGCAGGGATGAGGATGAAGAGGAGTCTGATGTCTTTGTTTTGCATTATCACAAGTCTTTTTTCATTAGTTGTAAGATTTTAATCAAAAAACAGTAATTATAATGATGATAATAATAATAGCTCTTTGAGGGGATCGGGGGAACAACCAAACCATGCCCTCAACTGTGCACTTATCAATCTAAACATTCGAAGTTGAATATTAATAACACACTTTTCAGTCAGGTCAGATCTCATCTCATCGTCTTCCGCTTATTCCAGTTACAGGTCGCAGTCGTGCTGGAACCGATCCCAGCTGACAAGGGGCGAACGGAGGGGTACACCCTGGACGAGCGGGGTCCACCCTGGACGAGTCGCCAGCTCATCACAGGGCCACATGAAGGACAGACAACCACTCACACTCGCACGCACATATACGGGCAATTTAGAGGAGGCAATTAACCTTAGAGAACCCACGCAGACATGGGGAGAGCATGCAAACTCCACATAGAAAGATCCCAAGCCAGGAGACGAACCTCCGACCTTCTTGCTATGAGGCAACTGCACCACCGTGTCGCCCTCAGGTCAAACCATTTACATTAAATTATGTTTTACATTAGATTTTTTTAATATGACAGGCAGAGATGACGTGGCTTTGTGTTGGGCATTGTGAGCACCAAGTGTCCACTTTTGCGGAGCTCTCCACACCTGACGACGTATTTTGATACAACATTTTTAAACTCCAAATGAACACTTTCTCGCCTCAAACTATCTTCAAAAAGCACAACACAAAAAACATGTTATTTCAAGTTTTTGCTTACAGTTGTGAGTCGGGTTTCTTGACATCGTCGTTCGCTGCTGATCATCCATGCATTGATCCTAATGCATTCTGGGATACGCGGCTTCTTTAAGTACACCCACGTCACCATCGATGCAGACTTCTACAAGTGGGTGGAGCAGGGACACTTCCAGGTTTAAGGTCCGGATTGCCGCTCATGGACTTGTGAATTGGAACAGGAATTGGACCGTGGATGATGACGTTTCAAAAGTACGGGAGTCCACGAGTACAGAGAAGTTCGTACGAGTACGCAAAATGAGAAATGGCCATGATGTCATCCTGATGGGTGAGGAGTTGAAATAAAATGGTGGCCAAGACCAGGAGTAGGGAGATGGAGCAAAATGGCAGCTGACCAATGAAATGTGATCCCACAAAGGCGGGGTTGAGCGGGACGCCTAACTTACGCACGCTATATGTGGAATATGCACAAGTGGATAGTAAAGAGATCAAAAAGAGGGAGGGAAAGAGTGAACGATGGTGGAGCGTAGTGTTCTGATGACCCCGAACCAGATCCAGTACCTGTATGTGCTTCACAAAACTCATCGGCTCAGCTGATGAGCAGTGTGAGTCCGAACCTTTGACTAGCACAACAAGTACTGATCCGGATCGCGGGTGCAATGTAACCCAACAGATACCGACAACACGAACAATAGTGATGCAAAATCAGAGCGTTCCAAATCATCCGAACCCGGAAAGTTTACGAACACTATCAACACGTTACTGTACCGACATCTGCCCAGACCTACAAGCCTCTTACTGATATAGATGAGGTGTGGAGGTCCGTCCTCTGCTCTTTTCTCTGGCCAGGCGGTATAGCAGCTGTCGATGGCAACTTTCTTCTCAGCTTCTTAAGAAAAAGAAAAAAACAACTTTCTTCTCGGCGGGGCGGCTGATCTCTAGTGAGGTGAGCTAATTCCGGTGGGGAATGAGCAGACATAAGAAAAGGGGCTATTCGTCATTGTGATGGCCACCCCAGCAGCCACACATTGAGTCACAGGTGGTAACGTTACATTTGTTTCCTTTGGCATCTAGGTTTCTTTTGTTAGCTCAAACACATTTCATACATACACAAAACTGGACACATTT
>CAAKHG010051190.1:0-18958 GCA_901007715.1 Dactylopterus volitans
AGCTCACTGGCTGTGGCGGTAAATGACAGCGTGTCCTTGGGGAGAAAAAAAAAAAAAAAAGAAAAGATTATTTGCGGAATGTTTGATTTTCGCTTTGTAAGCGGCTTAGTTGGAACAGCGTCCTTTTCGGAGTAGAGGAATATTGGGCCCAAAAAATATGCAGCATCTATAAATAGCTGAAATTGCTGTTTCAATGGCTCTCGCAGTGGGAGCTAATATTATGTTCATCAACATGAATGTCGCCCCGAAACCCTTTAGTCAAGAATCAGCAGCACAGGAGACAATAAAAGACGACGTATTAATGAATTAAAGGCGATATTAACTGGGTATGAGCAGTGCAAGCGCTCCTCTGTGATGCTGTAAAACAAATCCCCACCCAAGTGACGCTGATGTGCAGTTGCCATGGCGCCGGGGTACATTAGGTAATTAGAAAATGCTTTGTGGTGGCAATAAACCGGACGCGCCGCTTTCCAGGATAAGCGGGTCGCCTCCCGTCCAAAAATATCACTCTTATCTGGAGGTTTTTTTAAATTTTTTTTTTTACGATTCCAACGCGGCCCATAAAGCCTCAAAAACATAAATGTAAGCAGATTCAAAACTGCTCACATCATTCCAGCTGCTGAAGTCCATATAATGAAGACATTCAATTACACCCAGCCAACAAGGGGAAATGATTAAAAATGGTTAGCAGGGAGCAGAGACAGGGGAATTAACTAAAAGTCTTTAATTACACTTGGTAGACATTAATCACACTGAGAGATGAGGTTCATTTCCCGCTCATCTTAATCTTCATCATGGAGGGGGACAGTCGAAAAAAGGAACCCTGCCTGCGTCGAGGAAGCGCGCCGAGCTGGCGCCTCCGCGTCGCGCCGGCGCCCGGGAGACCGGCTTCCAACACGTCCCAGAATAAAACCGTCCCGCGGTCCCACGCCGCCCCGCTCGTGGACGTCCACGCCGCCGCCTGACACACTTAAGACTGCAACCCTCTTTCCCATTACTGGCTTAATAATAGAACACGGGAGGTGTCCATTAACTCCAATGTGAAGCCGTGGCATCGGTCACCGGGGCAAAAGTCTGCGTTTTAACCTCTTTCCTCGACACCCAACTGCAGCGGGACCACTGCGTGTCCGCCATAGAGTATAATACAACAGCCCCGCGATCAGTTCTCCCTTCAGGAGGAGTTTTATATTGAATATTGGTTGAATCTGTATGAGAGAGGCGTTGACATATTTGTGTGATTTCTGACCTGCAGTTACTGGCTAGCATATTATTAATCGTATTGCTGCGCTGCTGCGTTATATTCTACGATAAACATGCAGTGGTCATAGTGTTATGCTTATGTACATCGTTGGCCGTGTTCAGCTACTAGCAACCATGTCCCAAAAAAAAGGAAAATTTTGAATCGAATTTTGGGTGAATTTTAGAGTATTTCCTTTTTGACCGCTTTGATTACAAAAAATTAATATCAGTGTTTTTTTGTACAGACGCGTGCTCATAAGAGACAGAATTGACATGCGGCCAAAAAACAAAAAAAATTGAAAAAATTAATGACGCTTTTATGACGTATGAACATTGTGGTCGAGGGTAGGGCCCAGGCACGGGTCTGGTTTCGGTTCAGGGTCAAGATCAGGATTTGGATTAAATCTCACAAATTAGCTACGGCCCATTGAGCCAGTTGTCATAGTTACAAAAACGAAATCCCCAACGTGGTCGGAGGTTGGGTCACATGGGATCGAGCTCCACCACCTTATATGCACTTTACCGTCTTATAAAGACGAGGCCGATATTTGAGAGCCGGGGAGGAGAAAGTGTCGGATGTCTTCACATCCAAGATCGCATTTGCAAAGGAGAAGAAGGCTCAAAGGCTCAAAGGAATATTTAATCACTACGATGTTTTACGCTGTGTGTGTGCGGCTCGCGCGCAGTTTAGCAACGCTGGGAAAAAAACAAACATGCAGGACCTGCTCAGAGTCTGGGGTTTTTTTTTTTTTTCTGAAAAAGGCGGCGGTGCATTCGAGGCCTCCCGGTGTCAAACACCTCTCAAGGACAAAGTCATTACTGGTTTTTATCCTGCAGCACCAGTGAACTTCTGTCGCGATCCCAGGAGGGAATGACCACCCTCAATTTACCACTCGGAAAGACTCAGCTGCTGAAGCTCCTGTGCACCAGATGTCTGCTGCATCTGGGAGGGTGTGTGTGTGTGTGTGTGGAGGGGGGTGGTGGGAGGTTTATAGAGCTCAAAGGAGGCCAACAGAAGCTTCCGAACAGCTCTAGCTGTGTACAACACTGCATAAACTGCTCACTGGCAGTTCCGCTTTACGTCGCCTCTGTCCTTCAGCCAGCGGAATCATGGAAGCTCACCTCATCTGCGGAGTGGAGATGTCGAACGCTCAGGTGAAGCGGTATGGATTTAACGTGGCGGAGCGTCAAACTTAAATTTGTCTCGAACAGATAATCGCCCCCCCCCCTCCGTGGACCATCACCTTGTTGTGGTGGAGGGGTTTGAGTATCCTAATGACCCCAGGAGCTATGTTGTTGGAGGCAGCAGCCCCTCGTGAGGTCTCCCATGCGCCCCTTCTAGGGTCTCTCATGGGCCCCTGGTAGGGTCTCCTATGGGCCCCTGGTAGGGTCTCCCATGGCAAAGTGGTCTTGGGTGAAGGGTCAGGCAAAGAATGGTCCATAAAGACACATATGGGAAGAAAAACACCAAAGGACCAGTTTGGCCTGCCTGAAGGGTTACTGGGGCCCCACCCTGGAGCGAGCGCCGGGTGGCCGGGCCTACGCCCTTTGGTCAGGTCCAGCCAGAGGCAGAGACATGGGTCCGTCCTCCAGCGGGTCCACCATCTGCAGGAGGAACCATAAGGGTCTGGTGCCATGTGGATTGGACGGCAGGCCGCTGCTGCCCAGCGCAACCCGGACCCAGATAAGTGGAAGAAGACCAGACCAGACCAGACCAGACCAGACAGATTATCGCATGTAGAATAGCCTCCTGAGAACTGGGTGAGGAGGTTCAATTTAGAATTCAATGTCGACCGCAACAGCAACACTTTCAGGTCAAAACAGGCCGAGGAGAAAAACAAGAACGCCAGTCCATCGTCTGGTAAAACTTTCTCAATTAAACTCAACACTTGGCCTGATCTCCAATATCTAAGACAACCAAGAACCATCCTGCTGCTGGACGCATCCCTGCACGGACGCGCCGGCCGTCTCCCCACATTTTTTTCTCCACTCTTTGTTTATGTTTTTTTTTTTTAAGCATATTTCTCCCAGCTGGAACATATTCATATTTGGATACGGGCGCGCAGGCATTCATTCCCGATATCTCCGCGCTAGAGCGCGCCTTCAGGTCGGAGCCGCTCCTCGTGCTGTGAAAACATTTGCCTCCCCGAGCTGGCGCGCAGACATATGCTGATGTCTTCTCTGCGCTCTAAGCACCTCGTTAAGTTACCTGGCATGAAGCTCAGAGAGAATAATCTTCTCTGGCGAAGGATGAACGCTGCCCAGATGACTCCTTATTTTTTTTAATGGCAAACAGTATATTAGGAGCGCCTCGGAATGCGGGTTCTCTCGCGTCCGCCGTTTGCCGAGGTTCCGGGGGAGGTTCTGCCGCCGCGTCAGAGGACGTCATTGATTCGGGGGCCCGAGCGGAGCGCGACCGATCCGGGAAGGGGGAAGACAAAACGTGTCAGATGTGCACAAGTCACAGGAGGAGCCATCTTAGATTGGATTTCCTCTTCTGCCGCCCGTCTTCTCCGGCAGTCACATTTCTTTTTCGCGCCGAGGGGTCGTGAGGGGTCAGGTGAAGGTCGAGGGAGGAGAAAGCGGGCGCTAACAGCCGGCTCCGGGAGCCCTGAAGCCCCGCCTCCCACCCTGCTGAAGCCCCGCCTCCCATCGTGCCCCGCCCTCCCCCTTTCACCACCTCTTCTTCTTCTTCCACCTGGCCATGCTCGCCTGGCACGTCTTCCTCTGTCTGACTGTCGCAGACTGTTCCACGTTTCCGTGGCGACGCTGCTGCCGCGCCCCGACAGGTCACGGCGGGCGTGGCCAGACGAGCAGGGCGTCGCGGTTTGGGTGAGGTGGGGGTCTCCTGCACGCAGTTAGGAACTAGGGGTTCAAACCTGGTGACTGATCAGTCCGATCAAAGCCTAAAGGAGCAGGGTGAAGAACTGGAACTGAATGAGTCACCTGGGTTAAAGAGAAGAGCATGACACAGCGACACCAGGAATCTGGACCGGATCACACCGGTCCTCCAATCGCTACGCCGGCTTCCTGTGAGTCAAAGCTCTGGTTCTAAAATCCTACCGCTGGTCTGGTGTCCACGCTCCTGCTGAGCGCCCGAGGTCGGCTCCATTTTTAAAAACCGGGGCCGAAAAGGTCGCCGCCGCCTTCTTATGACTTTCAATACATTTCTCCTTTTAATCATTTGAATTATTTACTCGTCTGAATGCACCCAGACGAGTACGAGCTTCACTTTATTTCGGAACTCTCCGGTTCTAATTGCCTCTGCTCTTTTAAATGCTCTTTTTTGTTATCTTTACGATTTTTTTTTTTTTTAACGTAATATTTCCCCCCGACTCAGCGCGTTTCTTTGTCGCCCCCGCGAAGCGTGAACGGAGACGTGCTAATAAACTCGCCGTAGCTTACCAGACAGGCGATGACGCTGGGTTATAAAATTGCGCGCTGGGCTGTAGCCACACACACACACACACATACACACACACACACACACACACACACACACACACACACACACACACACACACACACACACGCACCATAATTCCACCATCTCCGCATTGAAAAGTTCACTGAATCATCCCGGCACGAGCCCGAGCTGCCAGCCGGTCCGAAGAAATCAATAAGGGAGCCACTTTTTATTTTTTTTTTCCCCCTCCCAAAAAAAAAAAAAAAAAAAAATGTTTATCGACTTGATTAAACAAGACTGAGGCAGCATTTCTCTGCTCTCCACCGGCAGAAAAATCACACGTCTGTGCTGCGATCTCACCTCCCAACCTCTTGTTCATATCTTAGAAATTTAACCCAGAAGAACCCAAACCTCTTTCTACTTGAAGGGGAAATGATGTGGGACATTCAAGAGACGCCTGAGCTGCCCGTTTCCATTATTCCTACCGTGAAGAACACGCCACATTGAATTTCCTGTATCTATTTTGAGGTGGGTCGGCCGGCGTGACATGCCGCACATGTCATCGTGACATTCTCCTGACTTTTATAGAACTTTGGTTCAAGAAATGCGGTCAGAACAGGTTTCAACGTTATGGGGGCCCCCTGCTCTTAAAGCGTTAGAATTGTTAAATGGATTGAAACTCCATAACAGAATATTCATGACAAATAAAGAATTGTGACCGCGGCCATTTTTTTTTCTTCCTTTGCCCCGCCCCCCAAAAACCACTTATGCTGTAAACAATACGACAACGCGCGTCGGCTCCATTAAAGCCTCCGTCTTCTAATTCAAAGCGCCGGCTCGTCTTTGTTGGCGCGCGAACTGAGGGTGGCGACGGCGTGGGGTCCCGGGGCGGGTTGGAGCGCCGCTGAAAATCTAAAACCGGGGCCCCCTACGCGCCCCCGCAAGAAGCAATTCCCGGGGGGCCGAGCCTGACGGATCGTTAGCGCGCGCGTGCGTGGGTGCGGCCGCGGCGGCCTCGCGGAGCCGCAGACGGTTCGCCAATTAGCCCGGGAGACGAGTCGCCGAGTCTCAGACGCTAACACGTCACCCGGGTGTTGACGTGCAGCACCCGCATGTTAACGCGTCGCCCAAATCTTAAGACGAGGCGCCCGTGCTGTCGCGGATTGTTTGTTTTCCATCTCCTGTTTCGTCCCGCCGTTCCCCCCGGCAACCAATCTCCTGCCTGTTGCTGCCCGCTCATCTTCTGGACCGGTGTCAAGCATTCGAGTCGTGATCTTCGTGTTCCCCTGGAGCTGTTTTTATTTATTTATTTATTTATTTTTTTAAGGCTGGAACCGGGATTGCTGCATCGCTCCGGTCTGTTCCAGACCAGCTGACCCCGCCGGGGACCCTGCTTCTGGGAATAAAACCCTGATTTATGGACACTGTGCTCCAGGTCTGATCCTGCACCGGATGACTCACCTCTCCTTCACAAATAACGAAGCGGCACGCGAAAGTTAATATACGGCACCCGACTTTCAATATACTGCACCAGACTGTTGATAAACAGCACCCCAAATGTTAATACACAGTGTTAATATACAGCACCCAGCTGTCAATACACAGCATCCAGCCTTTAATATACAGCACCCAAATCTCAATATACAGTGTAAATATACAGCACCAGAATATTAATATATATATATACCTCACTCAACTTTTAATATACAGCGATAGACTGTTGATATACAGCACCCAGATGTTAATATACAGCGTTAATAAACAGCACCCAAATGTTAATAAACAGCATTAATGTCCAGAACCTCGACTGTCGACACACAGCAACCAACGTTTTAATATACCGCACCAAAATCTCAATATACGGTGTAAATAGAGCACCCAACGATGTAAATATGCAGCACCCAACTTTTAATATACAGCAACAGACTGTTGACATAGAGCACCCAAATTTTAATATGCAGAGTCAATATCCAGCACATAAATGCCAGTATACAGTATTAATATACAGGATATAATTGTTACTATACAGCACCATATTGTTAATATACAGCACTTCCATATCAATATACAACACCCAAATGTTTATATAGCACCCAATGTTGATATGCAAGATACTGTTAATATACCACACCCAAATGTTCATATATAGCTCCCGACTTTTAATATACAAACACATTACTGTTAATATACAGGACCCAAATGTCAATATGAAGGGTTAATATTTAGCAGCAGACTGTTAATAAAGCATCCAAATGTTAATATACAACACCCAAATGTTAATATGACACTTTATTGTCATTAAACGGTGCACAAATGAAGGGCTAAACTTTTTTTTTTTTTTTTTTTTTACAGATTCCCATCACAGACTAATTACATTATTACAATAATAAATGCATATTGTGGCAGAGAGCCGATCCAGACTGCCCGCGACAGTCTGAGCAGCTCTGGCAACAGCATTTTTAATTAATATGTTCGGTTCGTGTTTGAGTATATGATTGCTCATGACCGAGGCTTTATCTATTTCAAAAAAAAAAAAAAAAAAGCCGCATTCAATCAGACACATGCGGCTGCACAGTGACGCGCGCAGCAACATCTCTGCCGCGCGTTAATGAGAGCGCAGCGCGTCCGACCACCTGAGGCCAGGGGTCAAACACAAACCCAGTGCAGCAAAAGTGAGGGGAATATATTGAATTATTAAATCCAGGCGTGGTGGAGGACATGCAGCCTCAAATCAATTTGAGTTTCTACGCGAGCGGACGTGTCACGCGGGCGACAAAGAGCTGAGCCAGCTTTCCATATACATACGGAAAGCCCTCGGCCGCCCCCACCGCCGCCACCAGTCCTGTTTATTCGCTAATAAATTGAAAGTAAGTCATTTATATGCACTTTGTTTAAGATACCTATCTGAGACCCCGATGGATTTTGAATGCGAAAGCCTTTGGTGGATGAAAAAAAAAAAACTGGGAACGGAGCTCGAGCTGTAATTAAAAAAGTTTCCGCTCCGCAGGCTGCAGAGGAGGCGCAGGCGGCGGGGACGTGGACGGCTGCGTGGTTGGCCGGCCCTAATTGGATGTAAACTGGGCTTATGACTCACTAATCAAAAACAAAGAGAGTCAAATGCAAATGTATCCTGCATTTCTTTTTTTTTTATACACAGAATTCAGCTCTTCTGCTTTCAAGTTGCATTTTGTTTTTTTGTTGGGTTTTTTTTTGAGGGGGGGGGGGGTTTCGCCTTTTCAAGCCGCTTTAATGTAATTTAAAAAAAAAAAAAAAAAAAAACTTCCATATGAGTTTCCAACATGGACCTCACTACCGGAAAATTACAAATAATAATCCCGATTTAAAAAAAAAAAACGAGCATACACGCCAAATAATGTGTCCACTTGGACCCAGTAAAATGGCCACGGAAGGAGGTAAGCGGCCCGGCGTCTGCAAGCAACGCTGCTCTTATTTGTTTCGATGTTAATGTGTCCGTCACATGGATTTCGTCTCCACTTCCGTGAGCGGCAGCGCCGTCCTCCCCTCGCGGCCTCAGCGCTGCTCCGGCGCCTCTCCCATTCTGATGTGGGAACGCTGAATAATTTTGTATTTGGCCTAAAAATATGAAATAATGAGTCTACAAAAGTCTGCCTCCAACACCCGTGAGTCACAAACAACGTATGATTTACTGACATTCATGCACAAAGGGAAATCGGGAGCGCGTTACATAAGTGATAAACTCTATTTAGATGTAAAAAAAAAAAAAAAAAGAAAAAGAAATACAGTATGAAATATTTACATCGCAAACGAAAATTCGACAGGGAAGCTGGAAAATGAAAGCGTAGGGAGGACCAAGTGAATTGAAACACGAGTGAGTTCAGACGCCGCGCGGCCGTCCCCTATTCGCCGTTTGCACGTCGCCACGGCAACTGCGCTCCGCTGAGGGTTACATGGGGGTTGGGGGTTGTGGGAGGGGCAGGAACAGCAGCCTGATGTACTTCTGCCTGTTTTTGAGTTTGCGCCGGGGGAAAATTTGACCAATCATAAAAATGACCAAGATGCGTCCTGCTCTCCTTTAGGTTCTCAGAGCTGCTCTGTTTTTTTTTTTCTTTTCTTTTTTCTTCACTATTTTATTTGTAATTTTTCAGATAGCAAACAACAGAAATACAAACATAAGTGCAAAAAATTCAGATACAGAAATAACACCCAGCACTCCTACCCCCCCAAAAAGATTAAAAAAAAAAAAAAATAACAATGATAAACCTGCTCTTAAAGAGTTCAAGAAGATAGTAATAATAGTACCAGCCACAGAATGAATGTCTATGACGTTGTCTTACGAATTAAGACGTAATGACATGGCAACAGTCCATATACAGAGTGCGTACAGGTATATATTCCAACAGTTACATGTGTGATGGTGTCGGTGTCGACAGATATGACAGGAAAGGTTGCCGCTTTTTGTCAAAGGAAGCAGAGGTTAAAGAAATACTGTGTCGGATCCCCTGCAGATGCAATAAGCAGGTCACTTCCGCCAGCCAGGTCTTAAAAGAAGGTGCATCCTCATTTTTCCAGAGGGTTAGAATGTTCTTTTTTGCGATAACCATGCGGTATTGTATCGTCTTTTGTTGGGGTTTAGGCTAAATCAAACAGCTGCTCGGTTTTGTACGCTCCTCCCACCCCACCCGGACGCCACCCAGGGAATCGCCCAACGCGGCGACGCCACACACCGCAAAGCTGCCGTTTTTCGGGGGCAAAAAGATGACCGCCGGCAGCTCGTCACGGGCGCGCTCGGCGCGGCAAAAAGTCAACGGGGACGTGAAGGTTTACGCTGCCAGAGCGGCGCGGGACACTGAGTCTGTGTGCGCACAGGGGAGATGCTGCAAGGTATCCTGGGAGTGCGCTTGACAGTTTCATTTGGAGTAGCGTCGGTGACTTTTTGGCGCTCGGGATGGGAGTGTGTGTGTGTGTGTGTGTGCGCGCGACGGTGATCGATGTCTCGTGGGAGACAGAAGATAAATATCATCTCTGTCCTCTTATTGCGCAGGAAGCAGCTCTACCTGAGCGTGAATGCTACGTGAGAGCGGCGCTCATGTAGGGCGCCGCCGGCGAATCGGGGCCCCGAAATCGCGGCGAGCGTTATTTTAGCGCCGAATGTGAAAAAGTCAGATGCAGTTTGTGGCGAGTTTCAACCGCGCAGCCCTGTGGATTTCTGCGAGAGAGTCTCCAGATGTTTAATAGATTAGCAGCCATAGCCGGACTGACATGTTGGACTGACCCACAATGCATTGCATCAGTGAAGCCGCTGCGACGGCGGTTGGCAGGTTTCACCCAGCCTGTCACCTGAAAGAAGTTGTTCAAAAAAAAAAAGAGAGGAAGGAAGAACCCATGTGGATTCCAGATTGCAGTTGATCCAAATATGGCGTCTGGAGATTTTCAGGCCGATAACAGAAAAACTCTCAAAACTTCTGGTTGTTTCCGAGAGAAAAATCCTCATCGTCAAATAACCAGTGTGGAGCTTTTGTTTAGAGGCCAGGATGTAGAACAGAAACACAGCGATTCATGAAGGCTGAGTGTGTACTGGACAGTATTTAGTACACGCATTATGAGTATATGCTCGACAGTACATAGTGCATGAAGTCTGAGTAACGAGTTGACAGTATGTAGTACATAAAGGTTGAGTATGTCGTAGACAGTATGTAGTACATGAAGTTTGAATATTTAGTAGACCGCATGTAGTACATGAACTTTGAGTATGCAGTTGTCAGTATGTAGTACACAAAGTCTGTAGTATCTACTTGACAGTATGTAGCACTTAAAGTTTGACTATGTGGTCATGTAGTTTGTATTAGTCAGGATGTAATACATGAAGTTTGAGTATCTGCTAGTCAGTGTGTAGTACATGAAGTCTGAGTATCTAGTGGACGGTATGTAGTACATTAGTTTGGATATTTAGCAGACTGTATGTTGTACATGAACTTTGACTATGCAGTTGTCAGTATGTAGCACACGAAGTCTGAGTATCTACTTGACAGTATGTAGTACTTAAAGTTTGACTATGTGGTACATGTAGTTTGTATTAGTCAGGATGTAATACATGAAGTCTGAGTCTCTATGAGTCAGTGTTTAGTACATAAAGTTTAAGTATGTAGTAGTATGTAGTACATGAAGTTTAAGTATGTAGTATGTGATGCACGCAGCCATAGACTGTATGTGAGAAGTGGGCGGGGCAACTGCACTGTCACCTTTGGATTTGAGCGCCTCCATCTCTTATTGATTTGGACAAAGGGGGAGGAGCCAGTGGGGAGTGAAGGCTGGCTCTGACTGTGACGGGGGTAGGTTGCCACGGCAACGAGCTGCCACTCACCGGGCGGCTGCCACCAGAGCCCGGAAACCCTAAATTTGCATAACGATTGGAGCAGTCTGGCAAACCGGAGCCTTCAGGGGGGCGTTCGCCACGGCAACCAGGCCTCCACCGTCCGACGGGGAGCGCGAAGGTTCCGCGTCCTTCTGCTGCGGCTTCACTTTACACGTCGGTGACCTCCACCATCGTTACTGGTAACGGTGACTGGAACAACTGCGGTTTTTAATTGATGAAATTAATAAAAACCCCGTCTTTTTTTTTCTTTTCCAGTGTTGCCTTTGCCGAGACAGCAGAACTTCATCTATGACCGGCGAACTCATGTCCAACCTGCGGAGAGCGCAGGCTGTCGTCCAGTCAGCAGCTTGCTCGCCTACGTCGCAGGTGAAGGTTCCAGTATGCCAGCAAACTCATGAAATATCACAAATAAACGCAGAACATAACCTGCATGACAAGCGGAGAAAGCTGGGGGAGGGGTTTATATGCCAAATTTTGAATCATGTGTATTAAAGTCCATATCAGCTCAAGAAATTGCTAAAAGGTGCAATAAGCTGCAAAAAGGGAAAAAAAAAAATCATCTTTTATTCTCCCCCATATTTTTACCCCACGACAGAAATCCCATAGCTGAATCCCTCAAAAATTGTAAATCTAAAAAAGATGCGCACCAACCTTTCGAACCAAAAAAAAAATAGAGATACGCTCAATTTTATAAACTGGAAAAAAATTAATCGGAAGCAGGATATTCCTAAAAGTGCCGGCAGAATAGCGCCAACTTCCTGTTGTCGCAGGTGAGGAAACCAGCTGATAGTCGACGCTCATCACGTGATCACATCATCTAGAAATCACCCAAAGTCTGGATTTTTATGATTTTGTTATGTGTGCTTTTTTTATTCATTCATTTATTTTTTTTATTTTTTTACTCGATATCTGCCAACCCATCGGTGGAAGGAATGAGTGATAAATCTAACTCCTCCGGTTTTATATGCAAACAGAATTATTGCTCTTATTATTATCATCTCAATTGGTTGCAGTTCTACTGGCATTTAAATACCCGGTCAGAAAGGGTTAAAATCGGGAAAACCTCCGTTCGCCATATTTAGCGGCGCGACCCACGCTGATCAAGTCAGACGCAGCGCGCGAAAGGAGGAGCCGGCGTGGAGGCGGCTTCTGAGGCGGCGTGTGGCGGCGGCGGCTTAAATGAGGCACCCTGGGTGACATTTTGCGCATCAGAGTGAGCCGACCGGAGCCGACTGGAGGCGGCGGGGGGAGCGAGGCGGCGCTCAGGCGTTGCCGCAGCGACGCGGCCAAAACAGATTCTCGCCGGGCGCCTCTTTTCGTTTCGATGGCGTTTCGGCGTGGCGTGGAGGGGAGGCAGGGTGAAGGAAGCAAGGATGGGCACTTCTAAGAATCCATCATCTGGAAAAAAAAAAAAAAGTTAGCAAACGATCATTGATTGATTGCTGTTTTTCTTGCATTAAAAATGCCTACGGCGGAAAATAACGAAGAGAGAACGATCGGCCTTGAGGAAGTCTTTGTTGTAGGAGGCGGCGCTCGTAAAAATAAATAAATAAATAAAAAAAAATCATGTTAATCAATAATACACTGAACAGCCATAACATTATGACCACTGCGTGTCCACCATAGAGTATAATCCAACAGCCCTGCAATCAGTTTTATGTTGAATTTTGATTGAATGTGTGTGAGAGAGGTGTTGAAATATTTGAATGATTGTTATTGGGACTGTAATTTGTGATGCTGTTGGACTGCACTGGGTTACACTGAGAGGGGTCCCTAATATTTTGGTCACCCCAGTCATATATGAAATATTAAATGCACTAACAGTCATTTATTGCAGGGCTGCTGCATCATATTCAATGGTAAACATGCAGTGGTCATAATGTTATGGCTGACTTGGTTGCTGCCACGTCGCGGAATTACACTGGTTCGAGGTGGATATGAATGTTATAGACTGACCTGATTCCATGTGTGCAAAATCTAACTGATTGATTATCAATCGTTGATTAATAACAGCTCTCCCCTTTACTGGAGCCCCTCCCAAGTCTCAGGAGGCCTTCGTCATGCTCGCTTTTGCAAACGTTTGATAGAATTAGAGCAAAGTTGTAAACGCGGAGCTTTGCCCAAACCTCAGCTCGGCTTTTTCCGCCGCATGACTTTCCGACGAGGCTGCTTTTGCGGTCGTAATCGTAAAGATTAGACTTTTTTTTTTCCCGCCGAGGGGCGATCAGCAGATCACCCGGCCGCCCCGGTCAGCTGACCTCCGCCGTGTTTTCAGCCGCTGACGAGCATCGCCGCTGATCTTTGGCGGCACCGATGCCCAGACGTGACTTTCAAATCAAAACGCGGCTCCTTCAACGCCTCACATAGCCCCTCCCCCTCTCCCCCACCCGACGCCCCCCCCCCCCCCGCTCCCGCCACAACCGTAGCTTTCCGATGCTTTAATTTATCACCTGCCCGCTCCTTGAATGACGACGTGCTGAGCGAACGAAATAACTTGCGGGAGGAAAACTTGCATCTGCTCGGCAACGCGCGCCCCGCCGAGGCGCACAGCTAATTACTCCGAGGTGACAAACCCCGGATTGTCGGCGTTGAATTATGAGGCTCGTGAGGCGGGCGGGAGAAGTAACTCGGTACGCGAGGGAGAGGACGTCTGAGGTCGGCGTCTTTTGCCTTTAGCGTTAGCATGGAAAGGGCGAACCGGCGAGGCCGACGCGCCGCATCCTCGCACGGATATTTGCTCTGTAACCGCGGCGCCGGAGATAAAAAAAAACAAAAAAAAAAACAGCTTAGAGTGGGAAGTAAACTGAAAATCAAACAAGTCAAAAAGTCATTTCCATTAATCCTGATCATCGTTTGCCTTTCGGAGAAGTTTTCTTCTTTTTTTTTTTTTTTTGCGGAAAGCCGCCATTTAAAATTCAGCGTTTTGCTGCAGGTGTGAAGTGGATGTTTCAGGCTTAATATTCCGGCAGTGATGCTCACCAGCGGGATTACGGCATTTCATTTAAATGGATAATATGAGCGCGCTATTTGCCCGGCTGCGGTGCGAAGACGCTCAGCCCTCTTGTGCAATTTTTCCGCATGCTAATTTTCTTTGCGCTCGCACGCGGCGGCCCGGCCCGAGCTCCGTCGACGATCGGCTGGCGCGATTATCGAAGAGAAAAAGACGGGGGGGGGGGCCCGCCTTCCACCGGACAGGCCCGCAAATATGGCTGACCCGGCGATTAATCAGCGGCGCGGAAAACACAGCGGGACCTCGGGGAGGGGAAGGGGGACACACACGGCGGCATGTTGGATATTTCATCGTCCATAAATCTGGCGGGGCGTGCGTGATAGATGCCAGAGTCGGGAGCCGTCTCGCCCCGCGAGCGCCGCCGCGGGATGGATTAATTGTCGGTGCCGCCGACGTGTCGGGAGGAAGCGAGCGCAAGGGAGCGGCGCTCATTATGCGGCGGAGCGCTGTTTACCCGGGCAAATGCATACAAATATGAGAAACCCAGCTGCTTATGTTAATGATAGATTTTAATGGGCTATTGTTGGGGTGGGGCGGGCGGGATTTACCTGCCAGGTGAAAGCGTCTCAGCGCGCCCCGGCGCCGCCACGCCGCGCCTCAGCCCGGCGACAAAAGGTTGTCATTGTCTGAGCCGCAGCGGAGTCGAATTTTAATCAGCCGGCGAGCGAGGCCCTGCGCTTCCTTTTGTACAAAAGCGAGCGAGGTTCCCCTGACCGCGCGCGGGCGAGCAACGCCGCCGCCGCCCGCCGCTGATGGATGGCGGCGAAAACCCGGAGCGCGCCGCCGTCTTTGATCCCACAGCCTGTCACATCGCATCCAGGTCGGGTGTAGATGCGGACGGGGAGGCGTCCCGCAAGGCTCCGTCTCGATGGCGGCGCCATGCTGCGGCGCGGGGAAGCGAAGGGGCTGCCAGGATGAGGCCACGTGCCGGGCGGCGCCCTCCTCACAAGAGGAGAAGAAGAAGAAGAAGAAGAAGAAGAAAAAAAAGGGGGGGCAAAGGGTTTGAGAAAGTTTTCTGTCTTTCTAGGAGTGTGTGCGCGCGTGTGCGTGTGTGTGTGAATACTGGTGCATTCTGGGTGTTGTAGGTTTTCTACTTTTTTTTTTTTTTGAGCACACAGGCACCTTTTTTTTTTTGATCCCGCATTTATCTTCACGTTCATGCGTCCCATTATGTTAAGATTCCAGTTTGGACAACTTAGCTTTCGGTGATTAACGCGTACGTTTGTCCATCAGATGGCGCTGCTCCACCCCCATCACTCAAAGCCTGCAGCAGAATGTCACACTTTTTACTGCGAGGCTGCTACGGACATGATAAGCGTGTGGCGCTATTAATGTTGAAAAATACATTGCGCTCTTAATTTATTTATTTATTTATTTATTTTTAATCCGTAAAAAAACCAAAAACAAAACAGTGGCACTAAATGTATGTAACAGAGTATGTAAACATACTGGCCTCTTAAAAACTCAAATATAATTAATGCATATTTCAGGCTGAAGTAGCTTTAAAAGACGGACTCAGTTGAGAATACCGATGTATAATATTTTACAGCAGTTTTTGGGAAGATAACATTTTTGTCACTGGGGACAGAGGCGTCAGGATATTAAAGGAACTCTCAAAAATTAAGAGACTCTAATTAGGCAACAACTTTTTTTTTTTCTTTTTTTTTTAGGGATTCCTGCTTACGGCCAAGCAGTTAAATTATCTTTAAGCTCCGCTGC
Organism: Dactylopterus volitans; assembly: GCA_901007715.1. NCBI lineage: Eukaryota > Metazoa > Chordata > Actinopteri > Syngnathiformes > Dactylopteridae > Dactylopterus > Dactylopterus volitans. The sequence goes on from CAAKHG010051190.1 coordinate 15,730, forward strand.
AGCATGAATATTAGTTAAACCTCGTCTGGAGAGCAACACGATTTTTCAGGCTGCAAACAAGTGGCCGCACAGCAGAGCTGCAACGCCGCTGTTAAATTTCACTCCCAGTCATGAGGGTTTTTTTTTTTCTTCATTTTTAATGAGCCCAGGATCTGCGCCCAAATCAAAGAAGTCGATGAAAAGCAAATGGGAGCAGTTCTCGGCGGCGGTGGCGGCGGTGGCGGCGGCGGCGCTCCCTCCGAACCTTCAGGAACCTTTCCGAGATAATCAGGGTGTTGGATAAGATAATTGCAGTATTAGCGACGACTTCCAGCCGAGTTACTAATTATTTTATCCAGCTTCGGAGCAGGTGTACTTCTAACACCGAAAACATAAAATGTGTGTTACTCCAAAAAAAAAAAAAAGAAAAGAAAAAAGTGCGTGTGTGTGTGTGTGTGTGCGCGCTAATCATAGCGTACGCTGTTGTGAAATGGTGATTGCAATTACGGGCCACTCTTCCTGCCGGGGTCCAGACTCGCCGTGACCTCCGAGGGAGCGGCGCCGCGAGGGGGAAGCGGGAGGTCCAAAACATTTCCAAGGTTCAGCTCGAAGCCCGTGAAGCAATATGAGAGGCCATTTTCTTTTTTTCCCCTTTCTTTCTTTTTCTTTTTTATTTTTTTTATTATAGCTCCTAGAATAAAAGCTCCAACACATGATGCCTCATTAAACTGGCCCGCAGACGCAGCTTTGCAGTCTGCAGTGCTCAGGAGAACATCGCCGCGCCGCCGCCCTCGGCAGCCAACCAGGAACCGGCCGCTTCGGTTTTCGAGCGAAAAAAAAAAAAAAAGAAAAGAAGAAGAAAAAAAAAAAGAAACTAAAAGTGCCATGAAATGGAATATATGAAAAAACAAATTATCTGTGTTGGATATTTTTGAACGACATTCCAGGGGCCTTTTACAGTCACCATGGATACGGAGCTCCTCTGGCTGCTGCCTCTAACAGCCACTGGAGTAAAACGTGGTTAAGAATGTGATTTTAAACACCGTTTCAGCCATGTCCTACTCGCTGTATTGTATTATCGTACTGTGTGTGTGTTTGGGGACTTGCACCAGGGCTGCAGCTATCGATTATTCTAGTAATCGAGTATTCTATCAACTATTCCATCGAGCAGACGGATGAGAAATACTTCTGCTTCGTTGAAGATCAACAGTAAACATGCAGTGGAAAAGTCTCTCTGAAAATGAACAACTACCTGGTTTCCTTTTTAAAAAAAATCCCATTTTTATTGCAATTTTAGTGCTAAAAGTCGATGCAAATGCACCAACAAATACAAATTTAATAAGTAAATAAAATAAATGCAAAAGTAGTTTAGTGATATCATAACTACCCCGACAGAGAAGGGGTGTACACGTGTTTTAATCAATTTTGCTGCTGATGTTTGGCTGCCACTGATACTTAAAGTAAAAACAATAAATGTGTTTTTTGGGGGAGGAAATGGTGAAAAATGTTGATCCGTGTTCCCCAAAAGCCCAAGAAGACGTCCTGAAACAACCCAGAGACCTTCACTTTACTGTCATAGACTCGAGAAACCAGGAAATATCCATATGTAAGAAGCTGGAATCCGAGAATTTGGAGTTTTTCTTCTTAAAAAAAGACTCAAAATGATGTTCGTCATTGATCAATCGATCCATTGTTGCAGCCCGAGACTTAACTCACTCACCGCTAACAAGAAGCCGGACTTTTGGTTCATTTTTTTTATTTCTGTCTTCACCCGTCTTTGTGTTCCCGGGTTGAGGTTGCAGCGGGTGACCACCTGCTCTCGGTCTGTTTAATCAGTATCAATATTTGCTTTTAGCATAATATTTTAGCGCAGCTGTTTAGAATTTGATCCATTTCCTCGGATTCTTTTCCACGACTTCATTTTTATTCACGAGATCGGGTGTGTTTTTGTTTTTGTTTTGCTTTGAGTCACTTATACGGTGACGCGTTCGGTGTGTTTGGGTGCGACCGCCGCAACTCTGCCCCCCCCCCACCGACCCCCACCGAGAGGCTGGGAGGTCAAAAGCGGCGAGCTGGTGACTTTGGTGGCGGTTATCTCCTCCCCCATGTGTGGCGCTCTACACCCCTGACTTTGACCTCCTACTCAAGAGTGTGTGTATGTGTGTGTGTGTGTGTGTGTGTGTGTGCATGCGCTTCTTCCTCGGGATGCCTGTCGTCCTCCATTAGCCCCCTTTCTCTGGGTCAGACTCGGCTCCTGCCCCCCCCCCACCTCCTCCGCCCGCTCCTTCTTCCACTCGTGTGTTTTCTCATTTCCACATTCATTTCGCAGTCTTGGATTCATCGAATGAAAGCGGTTATTTTTGGGTTATTGGTGCTGATCGGATGTAATATGAATTCCTCATGTGATATTCCCACGTCTGCGTTGTCTTATTTATGGCGACGCCGCGGTACAGGTAATAAACCCCGCCTCCTCCATGTTAGTGGATGGGTTTTGGGTCAAAACTGCGATATCAAAGTCCTCATTGCATATCTTTCCCGACCCCCAAAAGATGATTTCTGATCTTTCTGATAAGTTTGTTTGAATTCTTGACTTTTCCGCTGTAAAAATGGGGGCATGGCTTCATGATCCAGAGTTAGCGAAGGCATTTTCGGACTTCCGCTCAGGAATCGCGCACGGGAAGGTTGAGAGGACGCGTGAACGCTAGATCTTTGTGCGTGGCTGTTAGGGGTGTGGCGGTTTTGAACCGAACCGCTAAACGGCGGCTCAGAGGAGTTCGGTTTAGTGACTCGTTTTCTCGTCTTGAACCGCGGTTTGGTCGCGCATGTCAAAATTACGAGGACCACTTGAACGCAGCATAACCTCTCACACGTGTTGATGGCAGACAAACCTGAACTAGCAGAACCCTCCAGCGGCTCTTCGCTCGTCCGTATGGAGGCATTTTGGATTTCCAGTTGAGACCACAGAGGCTGGCGGTCGCGTTGTTATCAAGACGCGAGTTATTTGTCGTTTGTTTTCAGCGAAACCGTCTGTGTGGGAGCGAGGGGGTGACGCCTCAAACATGCTAGCGCGTATGAAGAGACATCACGCCGACAGAGACCTCGCTCAGCCCGGCGCAGCGGAGACGAGCCCACGACAACAGCCAGATCTTCACCAAGCCTTCAGAATGAAAGTGGGTCCCAAATCAGAGCGAGCGAAAGCAGTTACCAACGCTGTCGGGGTTTTCATGGCGCTGGACATGCGTCCCTTTTC
>CAAKHG010051190.1:18978-33959 GCA_901007715.1 Dactylopterus volitans
TGTGTGTGTGTGTGTGTGCGCGCGCCCGCCCAAAATGCCAAACCTCTGTTCAGGATCAGCAGGTTCATGGGAAATATTGGATTTCTTTTTCGTGTCGGCGCTGCTCGCAGTGGATCAATGAACGTGATCGGGATCATTCTGCAGCTCCTCTATCGGCAGGTTAAATTCGCCTCGCTTATGCCTTGTTTGGAGGATTGGATGGTCGCAGTAATTTATTTTTTTCAAGAGGTGAAAGAGCCACAAAACGAGGTTCACTGCTTCATGACTCTAATGAATAGAAAAATAAAAGTATCAGACTCAGTGTGCAAGGGTTCTGGATATAATTTGTTTTTTTTTTTAAATCAGATCAATACACTGGCCAACAGGGGCAAATGCAGTGACTCAGAACACTTCCAGTGGGAGTAAGGAGATGGAAATTCATAAACGGCGCAGATTCAGAAGCACATTCAAATATGTGCTTCTGAATCTGCACCGTTAATGAATGAAAATGAATGAAACAGAACAATACAACGGCGGGAGCGGGCTGAAGATGCAAAAAGGTGCTGCGGGGAGCTCAAGCAAATGCATTATTGGCAAACACTGCAAAAAAACGAGAACACACAAACCCCCGGAAAAAAAAAAAAAAAAACGCATGAGAAAATAAGGAGCTGCATATCCAGGCGCGACAGAAACGCTCCAGGCCTTTAGGGGGCACAAAGTGTTGCAGGCCGACCGGCCCGTTAACCTTTGAGCTCGGACCAAACAAATAGTAACCATGGAAAGAAAGAGGTGGCAACATTATTGATGGCTTGAAAGTAGGGGGTGTAACGGTTTTGAACCGAACCACTAAACAGCGGTTCAGAGGAGTTCGGTTTACTGACTCGTTTTCTCATCTTGAACCTTGGTTTGGTCGCGCATGTCAAAATTACGAGGAGCGCTTGAACACAGCGTAACCTCTCACACGTGCCGATGGCGGACAAACCTGAACTAGCAGAACCCTCCAGCGGCTCTTTGGATTTCCAGTTGAGACCACAGAGGCTGGCGGTCGCGTTGGTATCAAGACGCGAGTTATTTGTCGTTTGTGTTCAGCGAAACCGTCTGTGTGGGAGCGAGGGGGTGACGCCTCAAACATGCTAGCGCGTATGAAGAGAGATCACGCCGACAGAGACCTCGCTCGGCCCGGCGCGGCAGCGACGAGCCCACGACAGCAGCCAGATCTTCATGAAGCCTTCAAAATGAAACTTGGTCCAAAATCAGAGTGAGCAAAAGCAGTTACCAATTTTATGGCGTTGGACACGTTTCTGTTGTTGAAAACCACGGATTCAAGCGACTGCTAAATATCTGAACCGAACCGAAGTTTGAACCGAACCGCAACTTAAGAACCAAAAGTTGAAGCGACCCGCAGGTATGGTGAACCGTTACACCCCTATTTGAAAGTAATCAAAGGGTATGCAGATTTTTTTTTTTTAAACTTTCTTTCACATCGTGTTCAATCAGCCCTCTGACTTGTAAAACGCCAGTGTTTTTTGTTTTGTTTTGTTTTTTTAATTATTTGCTCACGTTCCCGCCACCTGCCGCCGAACTCTGCGACTGAAGATGTCTGAGCGGCTGACGCACTTGTCTCAACGGACACTGGCACCAGTAGGACCATCCATTCACCAGGTGACTGACTTTAAAAACTGACTCTCTCATCCAGTCTGCGCTGAGTGTGTATAGTTTGGAAGAGGGACAAAGGTAGAGAGTACGTACCTGCTTTTAAACGCTAAGTTTACTGGGAAAGCGGTAATAGTAGTAGTGTAGTAGTAATAGTAAAATGGATTCTGCCATCACTACTGCTGATATCATTTCCTCACTGTGGCCAATGAACATCATGTGCCGGGAGAAGCTCGAACAACAGAAGTCTCTGAGAATGGACCAGATGACGACGCTCCAGCGACTGGCTTCATGTTGCACTTTCAAGTGTTTCAGCGTGTTATGCAAGACGCCATCAAATGCAAATTCAAGAGTTCAAATTACGACATCTGGTTCCCGTTAGGCCGCGAAGATGAGCAGGTCCGTTCTGGTCATAATTCTCACCCTGCATGTTCAGATTTTTTAAATGGTACAATTTAAGCAACCAGATTTCTGGCTGAACGTCTAAGTTTTATAAAAAAAAAAGAAAAAAAAGAGTACTTTAAGTACATGTTTTTTGAAATTGTTTGACGACTGAAAATATTCTTACCAGATTTGAGGACAATTGAGAGTAAATCAGGTGGTTTTCAATACTCACTACATTGAATTCAGTGGTATTTGAAGTCATACATTTCTCAGTAGTGGTTACACTTATAGTACTAAAGACAAATTGAAATAAAATACAAATTCATTGTCATCATCAAAGTTTTTTAATACTGAAACATGTCCAACTTTTGTTTAAAATTATGTCACTTTGTTAAACATTCCCCTTTGTTTCTCGTAAATGTCTCTGTTTTGATCTTGAGTGTTCTGCTGAGGGCTTTTTTTTTTTTTTTTCCTTCCTCCAACTGAAAACATGAAAAACTACAACAACACGCACTGACACTCGCTGTCAACCTTCATTTATCCACAAACATCTTTATTTTTAACAAACAGAATCATCGGAGGACAGAAATGCAGAGAAACAACAAGACAGCAAGCAGACCAATACAGTGTGTGCGTGTGTGTGTGTGTGTGTGCGCGCGCGTGTCTGTGTGTGTATGTGTGTGTGTGTGTTGAGGTGTGGGTGGAGGGGGTATTAGTCACCAGAAATGGCACAGAGCCTCTCTCTCTCTCTCTCTCTCTCTCTCTCTCTCTCTCTCTCTCTCTCTCTCTCTCTCTCAGTAAGTGGGTCACTCCATCTGGAGCAGAATATGGAAAAACAGCAACTAAACAACTAAACTAACACACACACACATGGACGCACACACACACACATACACGCACGCAGACACACACACACACACACACTTAGGACAAAGTAAAATCTTTTAAAACCCAGTTGGAGGATCCTGTCTCCTGGTTGTTGAACGTCAGTTTCTCTAAGTAGCGGTAAGCTGCGCGCTGGTGATGCATATTTATTCCTGCATTTTCCCGGTTTCTCGTCTACCGTCTTGCTCTCTCAGGTGATTGTTGGTTTCGATGTTTGTAACCAATCGATAACTTCCTCGACCCGCTACTCTACACTACAGAGCTCGTTTATCCACCCGAGCAGGGAGACGAACGATACGGTGAAATGGTGAGAAAAAAAAAGAAGTTCTTGGCCCCATTCCAGTTTGTTTTTTTTAATGTCTGATCTGCTAATTCTGACTGTCTTTCTTTAGAAGAGCTGTAATTGATAGCAACACAAAACATTTCCGTCCACAAAGAAACTTTCTCTTATATGGATCTCTGTTCCAAGTTCTCCAGGTTACTGGACGGAACTTTTGTTTCAACAAATAAAACCCATGAAATGACGGTTTGCTCTGTCAACAGAGTTCGGCCCAAAATTTGTGACCATGTGGACTATCCAATCAGCGGGCCACGCGCACCCTGCAGGCTCGTATCCGCGCTCCATCCCAGCAGGTGGTGATTAATGCACCATAAACCTTATCTGCCATCTATTGTCTTCCTGGGCTGTGGTGGAAGCAGACTTCAGAAGGTAGCCCCCCCGCACAGCGCTCCTCCCAGCAGGTTCTGGGTTGACCCCAGCACCTTCTACCAGTTGGACATGCGCTTCCAACGTCTGTGGGGATCCTGATCAGATGCCCAGACGACCTCAACTGACTCCTTTACAATGTGAAGGGGCAGGAGAGCTGCTCTGTGGTCGGATGTTGGAACTCCTCGCCCTGTCCCTACGGCTAAGCCCGGCCACCCTGAGGAAGAATCTCTGCTATGTTATCCTTCTGCTCATTGCTCACAGCTCATGACCACAGGTGAGGGTCAAAATGGAAAGTGACTGGCAAAACCTAGAGCTTCGCCTCTGGCATTGCTCCTTCTTCACCACGACTGACTGCAGAGAGGTCACGGCCACGCATCTCCGCCTGTCCAGCTCAAGTCTCCTTAGCCTAAGTTGTGAACAAGGCTGCAAGATACTTTAGCTCCTCCACCTCGGGCAGAAACTCATTCCCAACTGAAAGGAAGTACCCCATGGGTTTGCAACGGAGAACCATGTCCTCAGACTTTAAAGTGCTTTCACTCATCCCGACTGCTTCATACTCAGCCACAAAACCGCTCCTTCGATTGCTGAACATCACCGTCCAGAAGAATCCAATGAGACCACATCATCTGCAAAACAGCAGAGAAACAGAGTCCTTAGACGGCCAACTCCCCCGTCCCCGGCTGTGCCTTGAGATCCTGCCTCCTGCAAACTCACAAACACGACTGATCATAAAGGGCCGCCCTGGTGGAGGCCACATTTCATCAGGAACTACTGACCAGACGTCTCAGTGTGGATCCGTGAGGACCGGATGGCTCATGACAACGGCTCCTGTGCCTCATAATCAGAGGCAAACAGTTGCAAAGCATATGAATACTGGACGAGCGCAACTCCATGAACCCTCCGCAACACCGTCGAAGAGCTGACCCACCATTCCATGGCCAGGATGCAATCAAAGCTGTTCCTGTTAGAGCCGAGGATCGACAGTCAGATGAAGCAAGCTTTCCCAGGGCGGCTGAGTGGCCTGATCCGCCTGTAGATGGTAGCAAACTCGTCGGTCCCCTTTCTTAGAAATTCAGCATTGACGAAGTGTGCCGACCCAGACAGCCAGAAAATGGTCAGAGCCTTCAGCATCTCAGGGTGAGATGTGTCTCAGCATGTTCTTCATGCAACCCTAATACACACTACAGCTCGAAGCGCTGCTTACCGCCTACAACGTACCAGCGATGGGGTGTCCCACTCGATGAGTCACTGGACTTTTGTCACCCGGCTAACTTCCAGTTTAAACGATTCAGTTACGCAGCCGTTCTGGGCTCTCCAAACATTGATGAACCAAACCTTGTTACGGAAGTTGGTTATTTTGTGGGGCCATGTTAACATCTTTTATAGCCATTCCCGTCCCTTATCCGCTGCATGCTCAGACTCCTGCCGGTGATGCGTTCAGTGGCGCTCCGACTGGAGGTCGCGTTGACGGCTGATGAGGCTCTTGCTGGCGCAGCTGGAGGTTTTTCTGGACCCGGTCTGCATGTCTGACTCGTCCATCATTGTCATTAGCAGTGGGGGACTCGGGGTTTGGCTTCATTCTCCAACACAAACCCTCAGTCACGGCACCTTTACTTTCTTCAAAAGTTGGGAGTTCGGCTCCGACCTTGTCTTATTAGATTCTAAAAAAACGATAAAACACACTAAACTGTTTTTGTAAATAAACATTTTTTTTTTTTTTATTCAATTGCATACCGGGATGAAGCTGTTCTCGTCACAGCAGCCCGTCACCATCACCATCACCCGGGCAAACCACTAATCTTCTTTGAAGGACGCGCGCGAAGTCAGGGGCGGTCGAGTTTGGGATCATTCGGATCGAGCCGTCATCATAATTCGGCTGGAAATTATATGTTTCAAAAGCCGCCGCCGCCGCATCTCTGGCCTGGTTTGCTGCAAAAGGTCAAGGCGTGAGTGCGCGCCACGCTTCTTGCGCCGCAGCGAGGAGGCTTTTTTTTTTTCTTTACTAACGATTACCTGTCACCCCGTGGCAGCTCGCCATCCCTCCACCGGATGCCGGTGCCGAGCCTGAAGGCGTTTGGGCGGCTTGGTCGTCATATTTGCGCTGAGCGCGTGATTTTTCTGTCACAGGTTGCTGTCACGGCAGCTTTGTGGGCGGCGCTGCCGCACGGGCCGGAACATAGGCCCACTCCACCTTTCGAGTGGCTGGTTTTTCTATGAAGCTGCGATGAACGGCTGACTTGACAGCTGCTGATACCAGGTTGTTCTGGCTGATATATTTAGTACATATTTCCCACGACCAATTTTAGCGCCACGTTTGGGAGATACTTCCCACAAACGGTTGTATGCTGTGATAATGAATGAATAATAGACTGAGAATATAATAATTGCAACAGCCTGTAAATCCCTGATTGACCAATCATAGATTCTCTTTTTTTTTCTAAGCGTACACGCAACAAAAATATAAATGCGACACTTTTGTTTATATGCAAAATGAAGGGTTTATTTCTTTCAGAATTTTTTTTTTTTGTCTTTCTTCAAATCTGTGCGAGTGAGCACGTCACCTTTGCCAGGCTACAACGTGGCCTGCCGCTGCCAGGCCGGGTTAATGCACTGTCAGATTCTGGGAAACAAGGTTGGAAGCAGCTTATGGTGGCGAAATGAACGCGCGCCTCTCAAACAACAGCTCCGGCGACGCAAAGGATGAGGTTCTAATACAGATTTGATCAAATTTGAGGACCAAACCATAGAGAAATAAGCCTTCTGTGCGCACAGAAGACATTTTGACATTCGATCTTTGACATGAAAAATGTCACAGTAAGAGCGCTGCACGTGTATATTTTTTGTGTAACCAACATGTCATTTTAAGATCCATTAACGGCATCGGAGGATCATTAAATCCCATCCTCTCCAACGGCTCCAGCCTCTCTCCGAGCAAACCCCCCCCCCACCCCGCTCCAATCAGCACCGCACTCAGCAGAACAGACATTAAAACTGAATGCCAGCAGAACCTTGTTAGCCCGACGGACGTGTCGGGGAGATGAGCTTGCCGATGCCAGTGAGCGCGCCCCCATCGTACGAGCGGGCTGATGTTATGTCATCGTGATAGAAAGCAGTGATCCTTAAAGAGATGCTGTCTATGTTTTTTTTTTATCTATCAACAGCAGCTGAAGCGCCGGGGAAAAAATAAAACGCGAACACGTCGCCGTCCACCGCCCGTTGACTCAGTAACGCACAAAGTAAACGTATTAATTAGCGCTAATCACCAGCAGACCAACAGCCTCGCGCGGAGCTCAGCCGCAGTTGTTGTGCTGTTTGTGTGGACTGATTAATAAATCGCGTGAATCACGAAGGAGCCGCTTGACTTCTGCTGCCGTGATTCACCGGCAGAGAAGTTGCCTCATGCCCGATGATTCACCGTCAGCCAGTCGAACCTTCGGAGGACGAGCGGACGCAAATGCCAGTCGCGTCCTTCTAGTGGTCCCTCCGCCCGCTCCGCTGCAGCCTGAGCGACGGAGCCGGCGACGATGGTGCTCATTGAGAGGAGTTCAAGGCAGATAAACTGTATTAGAATGTTCCTTTATTATTTTCAAATGCATAATCGATCACAGATCTCACTCAGCAAAGATGAAACGCACCCCCCCCCCCACAATCAGTGAGACGTGCATTTTTTTTTTTGTGTGTGTGTTTCTGCCTTCACCTCTACAACCTTCATCACCAGTTCTTCCTTCCTTAAATGTTTGTCATTAATCCTGCAGCCGCTTTTTCCCTCCCTCACAACACCACGATGGGAATGCTTTTATATCACAGAGACCACTCCAAGATTGTCTCATGAATTATCGATTGGCTTTAACCCGTCTCGACCAAGCTTCGTACAAAAATGTCAAAATCCGGAACGGGGATCTGCAGCTTTGAGGATTCCTTACTCGGTAAAAACACAACCAGGAAAGGGTGGTCCCGGAAAAACCGTCGAAACCAAATCATCAGACTGAATTTACATCGTGACTGATACTGAAGTCTCCACGCTATGAACACGGACATCTGAACACAGCAGAACAGTGTGACGCAATAAATAGACACGAGCACACACACACACACACGCACACACACGCACACGTATCGGTTCAGCATTAATGACGGCAAGTTTTATACATTTGTACAAAAATAGACTCATTAGAGACGCAGGAAGCGTCTTCGAAAAAATAAATACTCGACGCTCGCCAGCGTCTCCTGTCAGACAGAAGCCACGTGGCTGCGCCGCGCGTCATCGGGTTCACGATCGGAGTTTCTATCGCGCCGCAGCTTCTTTTCTGTGTGAAAAATAAACACTCGCGCCTTTTCACTCTTTTTTTTTTTTGCGGCGTTTTTGTTTTCCTGTCCGTCACAAACTGTCGACGTGACGCGCGCGTTTTGTTTTTTTTTGTTTTTTTTTGCGCGCCGGCGCCGACATCAGTGCAAAAGTAGAAAAAAATGAGCGTCGGCTTTCCGTTTGAGAGTGTACGAAAATATAAATCAACCCAGAGCGACGTGGCCGCTTGAATAAAACCGCTGCTGCCGAGGCGTTAAAGGCCCAGTCCGTAAATGTTTCATCGTATAAATCAGGATTTCTGAGTTTAACATTTGCAAAAAATATACTTTGAAAATTACAATAGATTGCTATTTATAATGATTAATGGATGGTTTTTTGTTTTTTTTTGAGGGTTCGGATCGGTGGTGCTGGACCAGACAGGCATCTGCAGCTTATCGAGAGTCAACGTGAGGACGTTCGGGAGCTGCTGTTACATAATCACGAATGCGTTCACGTTGGTAAAAGACACCGGAAACGAGGAATCTTGACTTGCGATTGGCTGCCTGAAAGAGCCGCATGATGCTTGGTGGCCAGCAGCTCAGGGTGGACCGGCGCTCGTGCCTTTTTAACGTCGCTCTACACCGATCCCAGGTTGGCCGTTTGTTTGCTCGCCTACACTGTAAAAAATATAGAGACTTTGTGGCTTGGATTGAGTTTTCCAGGAATTTTTCATCCTAAAGCAGCGAAACGCCGAGAAACACCAACGTGCAACGTTGACCGCTCGATGATTTTCTGTGTGCTGGTTTTGAAAAAAAAAAAATGAAAATCATCGATGAGACAACGCTACGAAGCACAAACATCTGAACTTATAGTCCAGATAAAATCAAGTCACAAGCCAGCTCCCGTTCTGACTTCATTATTTAGTGTTTTTGTTTCCTGGCAGAACTCACTTTAGAGCCATCCAAATAGGCATTATTAAAAAAGTCATGTTATGTAATGGGAACAACAGAGATTAGAAACTCTCGGTAACATTGTTTGTTGAAGAAAAACTGCAAGTGAACAACAGAATCAATTCAGTATACAATTTTTTTTTTTTTAAAAGTCAACCAGACTTTTCAGATTAAAAAAAAAAAAAAAAAAAATCAGGAGCAAGATTGGGTGCAGAACTTCCCGTTGGCAGATCTTCAGTAAGTGTCTGTCCACTGAAAAAATCAAAGAGATCTGCGATGGGGGAAACTTCCACCAGCAACAAGAACCCCCAGCCCTCGCTCCCCTCACAAAAATAACATTTCAGCCAACCAGAGCTGAGCAGTACACAGACATGTAATCAGATTACACTAAAAGTGTCTCAGAAAAGAGTGTTCTGATAGCGACGTTGGATTGTACCCATGAGCTGCTCTTCCTGCCACTGAATAAGTTTCTATAGTGGACAAAGTGCTGCTTCACACCCTTTACTCAAAGTAATCTGATTACAATGTTTCTACATACATCACATCACTCTTTTTGCTGAAGTGTTCTGGTTGCCCTCTCAACTCCGGTTTAAATGATATATATTTATATTATAGCTAGTTCTCACAATAAAATTCATCTTAACATGTCATTAAATTCCAGCGGTAAAATTTGAAAACACGTTTTTTTTGTGATTAAGGAAAAAAGATCCCTGGTTCCCAGTACGGATGTCATACCGAACCAAAATAAAGGAATCACCATCACCATCATAATCACCATCTGTGGTTAAAAAAAAAAAAAAAAAAAAGATTAAAATCAAGATCATTCAAATTTTTAACTGCTCACGTCCACATCGCTCCGGGTCTCCTGTAAGCCCCGCCCCAGTGGCAGGATGGTTGACGGAGTAAATCTCGTTGTGTCTCAGCACGGCGTTCGCCAAGCCGCTCGCTCCCCGGTCAACCCCGAGCCGAGGAGCGCAAGCCAAAATCGCGAAAGTAAATCTGTGCTTATTTTCACGCCTTTCCTCTGATGCCCCGCCCCCTCAGCAGCTGGAGTCCTCGCTGCTGCCACCGCCACCTCCTCCGGACTTGGTCCCCGAGCTGACGGCAATCTGGCAGCCGTTGGTGACATGACTCATGACCTTCTGCTTGAGCTGAGCGACCTGCTCCCGCAGCATGGCGGCGGTGGAGGCCAGGTCAGAGTTCTGGCTTTTCAGGACCTTCACCTTCTCCTCCAGCCGCGAGATCCGCTCCAGCTTCCGCTTGCGGCATTTGGACGCGGCGATGCGGTTGCGGAGCTTCTTGCGCTCGGCTTTGATCCGCTCCTGTGTCTCCAGGTCGATCGGGGAGAGGGAGGGTGGAGAGGTGGGATCTCCTGGCGGATGGGGCACCTCGGGGACGATCTGCGGGGCGTCCAGGCCTCTGGCGTGGGACTGTGGGGGGCCGCCGCCGGCGTGGGCGGAGCTGCCGCTGTAGGTCATCTGTCCCCCTGAATACGCCATCTGACCCGGGTTGTAGCTGCTGAGGTTGGTGTAGATGGGCATCTCGCCGCCAGACATCAAGTTCCTCTGGTAGGACGCCTGGAGGGAGACATTGGAGGATGAGGACGGGGACATGGGGCCTCCTACCAGCTGGTTCTGCTTGTGAAGGTCGGCGAGTGCCTTGACGAAACCGTCGGCGAACCCCTCCTGCTCGTTGGTGGCCTGGTTGCGATACATGAAGGGGGTGGCGGGGTTGGACACGGGGCTGGTGGTGACCAGGCCCTGGTTGGACTGGATGATCAGGTGCTCCAGGTCGGGGGACGCCAGCTTCAGCAGGTTCATGTCAGCCGACGGCGTCGCCGTGGACGCGGCGGACGTCATGAGGGAGCTGTTGCCGCCGAGCCCCAGGTTGTTGGGGTTCGTGCCGCGCCCTCCTGCGCCGCCGCCACCGCCGGGGAAATGATGGCTGCCCATCAGTGACATGGCCTTCTTGCTCATTAGCATCTTGTTTCCCGGGTAACGCTCGTATTCAGCGAACTGGCTGAAGCTAGGGACGGAGGGGGAGTCGTCGTGGTAGAAAGGAGTCTCCATCTTTGCCGTCATTGATGAAGAGGTGTCGCAGAGGAAATCTTCATAATCAGATTAACCTGAATATCAGAGGGATTGAAAGGTTCCACTGACGTCGGCGGCTGGAGGATGAAGGCGGGATGAAGAGAAGAAGAAGGGGAGAAAGAGAAGAAGAAGAGTCGTCGGTCAGTGTAACCTATGAGATGGAGCTGATGCTCGTGCTGTGTGTGCGTGTGTGCGTGTGTGCGCGGCGCGCGCGTGTGTGTGTGTGTCTGATAACGCATTGTTATATGTTATTGCGTGTTTAATATGAGACTGAAGACAAAACACCCGCTCTGATTGGATGATGTGGTCGGATACAGTCAGTTAAAATGAGTAATAACGCTGTAATATTAACCAACAGCGAGTTAGTTAATACCTTGGTGCCGGCTAGCAGGCTTAGCAGGCTAGCAAGCTTAGTGAGGGTTTTGCATGTCGCAAAGGTGGTTCGCTTTTCAGTCGGATACATCGCCATGGTAACCGATGCCGCGGCGCAAAACCTGCTGCCGAGCAGGTTACGTTCCGAATAAGAGATAAATACAAATAAAGCTGCGCCTGCTGACCAATCAGCTCTCTTGAGCAATCGTTCCATGGAGGATCTCGTTGACCTCAATGGGAGGTTAAAGGGTTCATTTCAAAGTTTGGAGACATGAATTGCATCAATCGAAGAAAAAAAAAGAACAAGATTTATCAGTAATTTTCAGAAGCCTTCAAACATGACATCACTGCAGTGAAACTTCTTGATTTATCGCGCCGGAAGATCTTCACCACAGAAGGAAAACGCGATTGAATGAAGTCATGCCTCAATGATGGGTCACAGATATTGATTAAGCATGATTAATGACTGATGAGCTCATGAAGCCATGCACTCGCAAGTTCTGTTTTTTTCCTTTGAGGTCTTCCGTCCTGTCTTCAGCTGGCGTAACTTTACTCTTTATTCATTTGGTGGCGTGAACACGCAAAACGAGAAAGAAAAAAAAAAAAGTTAAAAGTCTGTTAAAGCACGTTCAAGCGAACGAAACTTAACAACTGGAAAATGTCAGTCTCCTGCAGAAGGCGCATGCGAGGGCTGAGAGCTGAATGGAATTACGGAATGCTGATAGCTGCTAAACCGATGTTAAATAGAAAAGTAGAGAGAAGGTTGAAAAATAAACTGCAAAAAAGCAAAATCTTTTTTTTTAAAAAGAAAAAACAAGAATATTTTTAAAAGTATGAAAGGTAGATGATAGTTCAAGGGAAGACGAAATACTGTTTGATAACTGAATGATTTCTAGCCATCCAAAAACTGCCAAAGAGCAAGAATCCTGTCTTTCTCATGTGTATAGTTTAAGATTTTCGTTGACATATTTTTTACATTGTATATATATATATTTCTTATCCTTACTATTAGCGTGTTTTACTTTCAATTTCATCTCCGTTACCAGCAATGCATTCAACCAGCCTCCAGTGCCCGAGAACATCCCATAGAGGTTGCCGCAGCGTTTCTTACAGCGGCGGCGGCATGTTCCACCCGTGTTCTCGCTGCAGTTCCGCGCACCGGCAGCTCTCCCTCTGCTTCGCCGCACTCTGATTGATTTTGTATTTGCATCCAGCAGCTCTCCTTCTCAGGAGAACCCGGGGAGTCTGAACACAAGTGCTACTCGAATCTGCTAAAAACAGATTGTGCATGCGGACGCGGGAGATTCTGGGCACTTCTGCTTTCTCTTTGTTTCGCTCAAGTGGGATCAGCCGCTCGCATCTGAGCAGGTAGAGAAGAAGCAAAAATAGGAGAGGCAGAAGTCGCTGGCTGAGATGTGATCTCAGAGCCCATTTAGCCTTTTTTTTTTTCCCCCCGTTTGTCTGTCGTTCTGTTAGTTGTGAAACAATCCAATTATGCTCGTGGTCATGGTTGTTATTAATATCCGCAGGCTTCTGTCACACATTGTTTGATTTTAACTCTACAAATACACATCTGGACATTTTAATGGCTCAGTTTCGCTGACAAATGGAACAAGGACACAAATTATCCTGCGATCTGTCCAGGAAACCTTTTCATGGTTGTTGAAAACGTCTTAAAATGATCAAAAACATCCTGTTTATTGTTACTCCTGTGGCTACTATTATTATTGTCATCCGTAGTAGAACAACGTCGTATTTGCCATTAGTCATAATTGTAGTAGCAGTAGTATTAACAGCAGTAGTCACAGTGGTAGAAGTAGTACTAGAAATGGCAGCACTAGTAGCAGTAGCAGTGACAGTGGTAGTAGTACTAGTAGTACTAGTAGTAGCAGCACTAGTACTAGTAGTAGCAGCACTAGTACTCGTGGTAGCAGCACTAGTAGCAGTAGTCGTGACAGTGGTGGTAGTACTAGTAGTAGCAGCACTAGTACTAGTAGTAGCAGGACTAGAAGCAGTAGTAGTAACAGTGGTAGTACTACTAGTAATAGCAGTAGTAGTAGCAGCAGTAGCAGCAACATTTGCAGTAGTAGTAGTGGTAGAAGCAGTTTTAACAGTAGTAGTAGTAATAGTACTAGTACTAGTAGTAATAGCAGTTATAGTAGCAGTTTTAGCAGTTGCAGTAGTGATAGTAGCAGTAGAAGGTGTGACAATGATAGTAGTGGTAGTATTAGTAGTAACAGTAGCAGTAGTTGAAGTCGTGTTCATGCTGATGTGCTCTTGCATCATTGTGAGTCTTAAGTTGTTATGACAACAGCCCTGTAAACAAGGATGCATCACTCCACGACTTCCTCTGACCTCGTCTCCCAGGAATTCTGCCTCAGCCGCTCATTTGCCTTCCAGTTATCTCGCGATTGAGACCAATTATTCCTGCGAGCAACGTGGCCAAACGTCTGAGGAGCACAGACTCTCCCCCCGACCTGCCTCGCGCAGGCTCGGTATAAGTGGACGCCACGCTTGCCGCGCCGGCCCGTCCGTCCGTCTCGGCTCCTCCTCCGTGTCCCGGCGCACGCGCCTCCGGCGGAACGGAACGTTTACGTCTGCCGGGGACCGAGACGGATGACGAACATGTGTTTTTGCGGAGAGGGCGGGCCGGGCTGCACGGGGACCGCGCCTCGTTACCCGCTCGGCGCCGCTGTTTCGGATTAGCGGGCGGCCGCGTTATCTGCCCACTTTCGCTCGGGACAAAAAAAAAAAAAAAAAAAAGCATCACGTCGCAAAATCGAAACACGGCAGCGGGGAAGCGGGAGGAAGGTTCGAGCGTCCGTGGTGCGGCGGCGGCTAATCGATCGGGAAGAGAGTGCTAAACATAAAAGTTATTAACAAAACTGCTATTAAAATTATTGTGAAACACCGCTGTTGATCAATTAAAAAGAAAAAAAAAAAAAAAGCAATTAATCCCAGACTTTGCTGTGATTGGTTTTCTTCTCCAGGCTGGAGCTTTGTTATAAATGGATATCTAAATTGTTTTTAAAATGAAAATGTTTGAATTGAATTTTAACGATTTCCCTCAGTCATTATCTCCTGCTACAGCCACACGATCAATCACCTTCCCGCTCGCGGGTTTCCGTCACCGGCCCGGCGGGGCGCCAGTGACGTCGCCGCGGCCAAAATCCCAGTTGAGTTGTTTCGCTCAGGGGCGACCGGTCGGCGACGAATTACTTCTTCTGTGGTGGTTAAATTCAACTCTGCAAACCGTGCGGGCTACCCCGAGTTTCCTCCACAGACGCGTCTGGCACCTTTTTAAAAGTTAAACTTTCCGCCTCAAACTCGTCCTCATTCATCCTCAGCCAGAACGGTTCGGTGCAGCACACGTGTTTTTTTTTGTTTTTGGCCGTGGGTCATCATAATCATAATCAGGAATACTTTATTACTCCCGTAGGAAACTGTTGACACCACGCGGAGCGAAACTGCGAGCGTAGCCGCGTCCTCTCGTCTCCTAATGATTTTTCTCTGGCAGCCGCGCTAATTTTGCGCGAATGTTTTTCCAGGGCGTTGAAAATGCGCCGCGTTTACACAAAAATTAAATTTGACAGCACTATTATGAAATTTAAAAAGAAGAAGCTGTACAGCGTCTGTCAGCTCCCGTCAGCACTCGGTAAACGCTGGTTAGAAGA
>CAAKHG010051191.1:0-19771 GCA_901007715.1 Dactylopterus volitans
AGCGTTCGGCGCTATGTCACGCGGCGAGGACGTTAACTGCGGGCCCAGGAAACGCAGAGATTACTGAAGATAGTTTTGTTTTGTTTTTTTTTGTTTCCTCCACATAATTAACATTTAAATTCACGATCTACAAAAGCGGGTTCGAACCACGTCGGCTCCCTAAAAATAGACAAAAAAAAAAAAAAAAAATAAAAAAAAGGACAAATTGCTTAAAAGTGAGTATCCTTTCAGACGCGGCGTCGCTCTTTGGAGTGACACCGAGAGAGATGTGCGGGGAGGGGTGGGGGTTGGGGGGGGGTGTTGTCATACTTCATAAGAAATCAGATTGAGGACTACAAAGCAGTCAAAAATGGAATAATTCCACTAGCCGAGAAAGCTCTCCAGTGTAAAAAATAATAATAATAATAATGCCTTTGGTCTTTTGTTTCTCTATATTGTGCTGCCGTCCTCCTGCTACACAGTGAAGGAGCAACTTCCTAATTATAGCAGGGCTCAGTTTGTCATGTATTGCAGTCTAGGGAGGGGGTGGGTGTGGGGGGGGTGTCACTTCACCGGCGATGGCTTACTCCTGTCCTATCACAGCCTTATTTTTATTTACCTCAAACTACAAAACTATGAGGTGCGCGTTTTTGTTTGTTTTTTTCCTCCATCATGTGGCGCCGACGCGGACCGCTCGGCTGCAACGGGGCCAATCAGACAAATGTTGGCTTGTTCAGGTAGAAGACGACGTGTGCGCGCACACACACGCGCGCGCGCGCACACAAACGCACACACACTAACGGACCGGAACCCCACATGCTACAGTGTGTAGAAAAGACTAGAGCAAACCGACAGGGCTGCTTTGGTATAGCAGGGCGATCTACCATTTTTATAATGGCATGAAACCGGACAGGCAAACTAAAAAAAAAAAAAAAATCTAAACAAAACAAAATAAAAAAAAATAAACATGTTGTGCTCCGAGTTTCACACTTTTGCCCAACATGAACCAATCAATCACAACCACTTCAAACAGTCTTGATTACAAAAATACCTTTTTGTATTTCTTTAAAATATCTAAAAATGTACAGCATCGGGTTGGTTTTTTTTTTTCCATTTTTTTTTTGCAAAGTCATGCTCCAACATGTATCCAATAATCATAATAACATTAATATGAATGATATACAGAATAGTAATAATTATAGTCATATAATAACATCATCGTCGTCGTCATCAACCCGTAGTGCTTTAGCCACACTTCCCGCACGTCTGGCCTTGCAACGTGGCTGCGTACGTGCGTCTCGCGCTCCTTCGCGTGGGCTCTCTTCAGACTTGCATATACCGAATGCAAAGCGAGTGACCCCCCCTGCGTCACGTCAGGACAGGCGATGCCGTCGACCGGTCTGTCGAGCGTGCCCGGTACCTTTCATGTAGGTGTCAGAGGAGGTGTAGCTAAAGCGCTGCTGGTAAATCTGGAGTATGTAACGGTATAAAAAAAAGAGGAGGAGGGGCTCGGGGTTGGAGGAGGGAAGGGAGGAGGTGGGGGTGGGCGGGGGTGAGTGGCTCGATGTGTGATGGAGGCTGGGGTCTAGAATGTCCTGAGGCCTGTGAGGCTGCTGCTGCCTGAGAGAGAGGGAGACAGAGACAAGAGAAAAGGGGGGTGAGGTTGCCATGGTCACCGCACACGAACCTTGTACACTAATGAAAACACAGGGGATCATGTAGAATGGCTGCGCGAGACAAACACTGGCCCACACACCTACTACGCCACATGGATACTGCAGTGCAGGCAGACACACACACACACATGCGCGCACACGCACGCACACACACACGCACCAGTAGCGTATGCACTCTTTTTCTTGTTCAGTTTCTCGCCTTTGCCAACATGATGCCAAGACCACACACACACACACACACACACACACGCGTGTGCGCACACGCGTTTACGCCTCAAACGTTGAGGTGTATTTTCCAAATCTGTTGAGCAAAAACACGCGCAGATGAAAGCTGACATGCTGTCAGTGTGGCTCGGTGTGGTTACTTTCATACCAGCAGATGTCTCTGGCAGTGTGATGCTAAAAAAAAAAAGAAAAGAAAAAAAAACAAAACTTTGGCTTTCACAGCTTTCTTTCTTCCCCCCTCCACCCTCCCGCAAGTTGACACTTTCAATTGAGAAAGAAGCCCGAGGGGTGAGAGGCAGGCTGCTTTGCAGAGGAAGGTGCGAGCTTTACACCTTTTGTCCTCACCTGCAGGGATCAATGGTCACTTACCGACGGTGCGCTGCTACAATAACCGGAGTCAGTCCTCCTGGTTTCTAATTGGACACGAGTGGCAATCAGCAACGCCCGTCACAGCCGGCCGCGGCCACCATCACACATCAGGAACCTGAGGATGCAGGAGGGGGGGTGGGGGGGGAGACCGCCGTTTAACTCGCGTGGATGAGCTCGTGTCCCGAGTGATGTTTCCATGAGGTTCGTTATGCTTTAAGGCAAATACCATTTCAAGATTGCACCAGTTTTTTTTTTTTTAAAAACTCCAAATACACGAGAACCTACACTTCCTAATGCGACTCCATCTTGTGATAGATCTCCCTCCTGGGAATGTTAAAATGTATGCCCCATGTCTGTAACACAGTTGACAGAGCTCCCTCCTGCGCCTCAGAAAACTTTATATAACAACTTTCTCTGATGTCGATCGCTCCATGTGACTCATTCCGACGAGTAAACTCCCCTTTTAAAGCTTTTTTTTTTTTTTGCTCTTCTCCCCCCTCCCCTCCTTCGGTCTTTGCCAAATCTTTCAAGCTCAGGCGCAGCTGTGACAAACAGGATGTCAGATGACAATAGTCTTAAATACTTGGGTTGAACTTCTGCCCGACGACGATATCTCCCATGATCCTTCGTCCACTACACTCCCCCCCCGACGCAAAAGGTCAAACCCCGCGACCCCCTTTCGCCCGCCCCCAGATGTATCACCAAAAATAGACGTCTCTCGGAGACTCCGTATCGTGGAGGGAAGGAGGAGGGGGCTCTTTGCAACAATAAACAATTAGCAAACCAAACATGACCTGAGGAGAAAGAAACAAAAGAGGCAGGAGGGAGGCGGGCTGGGGAACTGTTCTCCGTTCAGAAAAGAGTGCGTGCTGAAGTGGCACGGCTGGCCTAGCTAATGCACTGTTGCGCGTTCAATCAGGCGTGAGACAATCGATGCGCTCTCCAGACGCTCGGCTAAGCTGATGCGACGCATACTTCCAGACCAACCTATTTGTTCTGGCTGAGACGCCGGGGTTAAAGATTGGGTTGATCATTGAACATGTCTGTGTGGATTAGGGAAAGGTTTAGTGATACGCTGGCTTAATGTGTTACATCCAATAACTCGGCCCGGGCAGCTAATGTGAGATAGGTAAACAAGTGGTGTTTGGGAATGTGGGAGGTGACTCAGCTTTCATGAATGTGCGCAGTTTTTTTTTTTTTTAGTTTTTTTTTTTACAAGGCTTCATGAGTCAGATGTTCCTGCTGGTCTTATCAGTGAATATTGATCCTGTGCTGCAAATGAAGGCAGGTAGAGACAAGTTAGCCTAAACAGTCGACAGCCAGTTGACAAGAAACATATCACAATAATCACAAATAACTATTTTGCTCATAACGGGTTTGCGACTGTCTGTTGGAAAGTTCAGTGCATATTTTCCTTTTGAGTCTTTGTTAAGCTGCATAATGCCATCATGAATATCAGCTTCCCACATTCTGTTTACGTTCATTCTTCGCAAAACGGCAGCCGTGTCTGGAGGCTTGAGCTTGATCTTAACACAAATGGTGGGTCATCATGATGATAAGAAAATAAAGATACAAAAACCCAAAAACCCCCACCAAACATCAGCCATAACATTAAAACCACTGCGTGTTTCACTACAATGTAATGCAACACACCGGCAATAAATGTTTTATGTTTTTATGTGGAATTTTTTATTGAATCTGTTTGAGAGAGGTGTTGACATAGTTGCTGCTGAATTGGGATGGGTTATACTGGGAGGTGTCCCTAATATACTGGTCATGCTGCTCATATGCATTTGGGTACTTGGGTAGTTGTGTGCCTCCCCACAGTAGCTACTCAACATTGCTGTCACATTTTGCTCCACTCATAATTATCCTTCTTAAATAACAACATATACATTTTAGGCAATATCTTAAGTCACTGGATAAACCTTCTCACCGTTTCTTTTAGTATTCCATGATAGTAAACGTTATCCAGTTTGGTTGTGAACTGTTCATTGAAACAAACCGAGCTCCATCAAACCGGTCTGGGAAAGTTAAGCGGGCATTTAACAATTTTCTTACATGAAACAAACAACCAGTAAACAAAGCCACTAGAGACTATCTGGCGATTGTGACCGCTGTCAACATGCCAACGCTCTGAACCGAGAAAACGTTATGTTCTCACGGGTACCAGTTGGACCACAGCGATCGCCAGCCTTCGCCGTCATTTCAACGCCAACTGCTCACCTGCGGCTGTGATGTCATTACGAGGACAAAATCCCTCCACATGTAAACACCTGCCACAGTGCTGAAAACCGCCTGTGTACGTGTTACTGCGGGAAATAATCACGCTGATCAACAATGAGGACATTTGTTAGTTGCAGCTTTTAGAAAATGTTTGTAACTTCGAACTACCAACCGTCATTAGCCAAACTTTTCAAATAGACCTGCCTGATTTTCTTTTTGTTTTGTTTACCATACACGCACGAAAACAAAAACCACATCAAAAACTATCAGGCTGTGTGTTGTGCTGCCAACCCAAATGTAGATTATACTTTATTTGAAGCTGCACCCATGTTGTCCTCTAAGATCGCTCTACCTGAACATGAAATAGGGCCCCGTCTGAAGCCCTTTCAATCTGGAGAGAAGCCCTTAGGCCGTGTTTCTCACATACCAGCGATGGCTGGTGGAGGTGCATGGTGATGAATGCAGCTGCTGACATGTATCTAGCTCCTAAGACCCGACACAAGATCAAGGTCACAGTGTAGCTATACAGTGAGCCTGTGTGTGTGTGTGTGTTCATGCGTGCGTGTGTGTGCATGTGCTATGTGTCAGTAGGGGGTGAGGGAATAAAGTCCCACTTCCTTATTAGAAGGGGCCCCAGCTGGCCCTCGGCTCTGTAGCGGGAGTTATTCCGACATTGCACGGGAACCACTGGTTTTGTCGGGCTATTGGCCAAAAAAGCTCCTCGGGGCAAGAAGCCAGACTACATGCACACACACATTACTCTCAAACATGAGCATGCATGATAGGGGCGCGCGCGCGCGCGCGCGCGCACGCACACACACACACACACACACACACACACACACACACACACACACACACACACACACACACCAGACTTCACCGCCATGTCTTGTCAGATGGAAAATCCGGATTACCTTTCCCTTCACTTCACTAGGCATTAATGTCCACTATTAAGTTGTCTTTGGAAGCAGCCTTGTGCCAGAGCCTGAATGTCACATACAATTCAGCTCCGCAAACATTCAGGTGAATAACTAGTCGAAACCTCCGGGGGAAACGCAATAACAAAGACTTATGATATAGAATCAGCTCTGGCGAGCAACCTGCAAGCCTGCCTGAGCGTGAATTTTCAAAATGGCGGGTGATTAAGAGAAGAACTTTGCGCACATGCACACATTCAGGTCTCACCCGGCTACACTCCAAAAAGCGAACCGCATTCTCTGACCGTGAGTGGTCTCCGTCAGTCAGACACTCACACACCCGCTGGCCGACCGCAAGCCTCTCAGCACCGCGGAGCCGCCGGCTTCTTTGAATTTCCGCATTGTGACGGTTCACTGTCGCTAGGCGCCTTCGCTGTGACTAACAGTTCGCGTACGCTGACTGGGCATGACCCATCAAAAGCAATCAGATTGTACAGCAGTGGTGCAACGCGCAGCTTTTGCCGGTTACCTGAGCTCAAGTTTATTCTTGTCTCACAGCGAAGGCGTTTTGCACAGGTAGTAACACCCTTGCTAGAGCCTACAAACCGTAGTCCTTACTTGACTATCGCTATTTTACAGAAAGAAAAATCCACAAGGTCTGAGGATGAGCCGAAAAGTTTGAAAAGCTGTAAAAGTCAAGAGACAAAGAGAGCAGTCTTATCTTCACATTTTACTGTGTCAACATGCTTTCTGAGGAGACATGTCTCACGTACGTTTATGAGAAGACTATTGGTTTATGGACGCTGGAACTCAAACACCAACTGCAGACAGTATGAGCTGACTTGCACCGAATGGAAGGCCAGTCAAAATGACGATGACTAAAGTAAACTGCATCGTGTAGAGCGCGCAACCTCCATGTCACAAAATGTCCAGATCCGCCCCAAAATGTAATCAGCTGAGTTTATGCCCGTGCTCCATCCCGCCAAGCAGTTTCATGGAAAAAATAGCTCAACAGATTATTCTCTCAATCCCACTGACAGAGGGTCAGGGGGATTGCCAAAGCCAATTTAAAGAAAATGCTGTTGTTATGCCAAATTTAACATATCGGCCCCCGCCCACCTAATTCAGTGAAATTTGGCCCATTTGATATTGCGTAATCCTTCATGCAAACAGAAGAAAAATATAACCTCCTTGGCAGAGGAAATAAAACATATTTGCTTCCTCTGACGCCCCATTGCCATGAAAAAGTGCTATCTTTCCATCGTCAACCGTGCTCCAATTGTTTTATAGAGACATATCACACGGTTTGGGCATGCCAAGAAGGCTGTGTTTTAGAAGGTGGCGTGGGTGTATTTAATATTGTGGGTAAGACTCTTGTTTCATAGCATCATAATGACTCACTGTTTAATTTATCATGCATGTCAGGAGCAAAAAAACTGAAAGCTCGAGAGCCACTGGTCTTTTTCCGAGAATGGATGTTATTTATCAGATAAAGGGCAGGCAGGAGACAGGGTGAAAATTGGTCTTACATGTCCCTTTTGTTTATGACTTTTTTTTTTCTTGTTAACGGGTAGCGCTCTCGCTTCTCATGATAGGTAGTCAAGTAGATTTGAATGACTTTGCTAGAAGGTATATAAAGTCATATAAAGATGAATGACACTTTGTGGTCCTCATAACATAAATAAAAATGAAATCTAAAATATTCAGCGGCGGCGTCTCTTATCTCATCTCATAAGAATGTGTTCTCAGTGCAGTTTCCCGATTCTGAATAAACGTGATGACTTTGGTTGAATCATTATTCCATCTCTTTGTTCCCTGCGCAGCTCACAAAATTCCTTCCACCTCCATTGTGTACGGGGTTGAGCCGGAAACCTCATTATCAGATACCTCCAAAGGGGGAACAACGAAGCTGGGTGAGCTGAAACTTTGAAAACGGGCTTGTGTGCGTGTGTGAGCTCGCCATGTTTGGTCGTGCGCGCGGCGCCGTCTCACTGCTACACATGTGTACATCTGCTGTAGATGGCTGTAATTATCACAATATTCCGTCTCTCTTCGCCCTCCACTGCGAGGCGGATGTGAGGATGTTGTTGTTTCATTGAGGGGCTAATATCCACTGGGGGAGCCTGACCCACCAAATGACTTCCTCCTGGTTCGAGAATTACTCCCCCTAAGCCCCTCCTCTCCCTCATAATTCTTGTTTTAAAACTCCCTCCCCCTCTGACAGAGACAAAATCTCTTAAATGTTTTTCTCACACGGTTTGTTTAAGTCCACAAAAATAGACAAATCAGTGATAAAGCAGGGTTACGTGGGGGGCCGGGAGGGTTCCGGCGCAGGACTCGCACCAATCAACGGTTTGATGAATGTTAGCCTCCATTCAACCACCGCCGCCCACTCACCCACTCCCTCACTGCCTCTCTCAGGGGTCAGGAGAACATGTTTCTTCCTGTCCCGAGACATTGGAGGGAGGATACTGGTGACAGTGCGACTGGCGCCAAGTGCAAACACGCACACACGCGCGCGCGCGGACACACACACACACACACACACACACACACACACACACACACACACACACACACACACACACACACACACACACACACACACACACACGCCACATGCACACAGACACAGCCAGCCAACACAGATACACAGACTAGCAGGGGATTTATTGTGCTTTGTGGTTTTGTTTTTGTGCAAGCACAACAGTGTTCTGTTTGTCTGAAGCATGGAGCGAAACACATGTGCCGAGTAGCTCAAGCATGCTTACGCTTGACTCATGTACTTATCAGAGCACTTATTAGAAGCCAACTGCTCTGCACACTGTCTGCAGCTCCACTTACATGGATGCTTCTGTAATTTATTTTTTTAAAAAGCCCCATACGAATATTCTTTAATAAAGATTCATTAAAATGCCCCTTCCAGCAGTAACCGGTTGTTTTAGTATTTCATGGATCATATTACACATTTAATACCTTCTGGAGCATCCTCAGTCCCGTACTGATGGATCTACTGATTGCTTTTTGTTTTTTTGTTTTTTTTTTTAATTCAACTGTGCAAACAGTTTTGAAATTAAAACATGTATTTCATTCTGCCAAGTTTTGACAAAATGATAAACATTTCCCAATATCTGCAGCTGGGTATCAACAGCACAATTTCCAGTGTTTATTGAGTCAATGTTATAGCAGGTGCACAATAATAAACTTCCCATATACAAGTACAGTCAATTTCAGGCATCCCTTTCAATATGCAGATCCCAGTGTAAATGATCCTCCAGCTTGATTTAGCGTTAATGAATGAATGATTCTTTCAACGGCATGAGATCAATCACACTTACAGTCATGGACTCATACTCGGTTAATGCTCAGCAATGGGGGAGGTGCTCAGATCTTTTTGTTAAAGCTGCATTTATCAATATTTCTACATGAGCGGAGGAGGAAATGACTATGTGCTGTGTGAGTGGTGAAATATCACTCTGCTGTTCCCCTGAGCTCTGCAAAGCGTTAAAGCATCTTTCAGCTCATTGTTTCAGTTTCATGGCCCAGAACTTAACTGTTTGGGTATAACAGAGTGGGGTTGTTCAGCGGCAAGGAAGCAATTTCCCTTGAGTTTTAAGAAAACAAAAAAGAGCCGGAAGGAGACAGATATTATTTACAGTCAATATTTCAGGTAGAAAGAAATACATTGTAACTCCAGATGAATGCTCATGTTGCTCCGTGTCTGCTGGACTTAGAAAAAGAAAAAGCAACTGGTTGTGAACAAAAACTCCATCGTTCAATGATGTAACATCAGCATTCTTCTGCTGCGACCTAGTGACCCAACAAATTGTGTGACGCAGGTTCGAGCAAAAGCACAAATACGACAAACAGATAGCCAAATCAAGTTAAAGTTCTGCTTTAAAACTTCTATTCAAATACAGACACCGCTGCAGCAAAAGGCGCATGTAAATCAAAATTAAATATGTTAATATCAGTTTATGGATCATAATATTTGCCCATTTTAGTAATGTCATCATGTGTAAGAAGTGCTGGAATATTTGAGCGTTTGATCACATTTTAGCAATTTTATATATTGTTTTGTAGTTCAAATGTACAACAATGCATCGTAGTTCATAAGCTGATGAGATGAGCAAAATAACCTGTGATTATAG
This sequence comes from Dactylopterus volitans, assembly GCA_901007715.1. Classification (NCBI taxonomy): domain Eukaryota; kingdom Metazoa; phylum Chordata; class Actinopteri; order Syngnathiformes; family Dactylopteridae; genus Dactylopterus; species Dactylopterus volitans. The sequence goes on from CAAKHG010051191.1 coordinate 9,547, forward strand.
CCGTCAAATGAATTTAGTGGGATTAAAAGCTCAAGTGGTGTTTCAGTGTAAAGTCACATTACACAAGTACCTCAAAACAGCAATCGAGTAGTAGTTGCACAGTGCTTGAGTGATTTCCACCACAGGTTATAATAATATTTCCTATCAAAGCACAGCTCTTCCCCATCTGTTTCGCGAAAACACAGGGTTTGGAGCTCGTTGTCTATTCTGTTTGACTTGCTGCCTTTGATGCCCGAGATCAACCTTCACATCAATGGGGAAACTTCGACCAAGCGAAACCCTGTGACCTGAGCGGGGAAAATAATGGAGTTCCCCCTTTAAATTGCACCCTTCATTCCTTATGATGATGTGCAAGAAATGGCTGTGGTTTCGTCGGGCGCTGGGTTTAACACTCCGGCACGACTTCTAACAGTTTGTTTTGTGCCTTTGAGTTATGTGTTTGACGTCATGTTGGCTACTTTGGCACTGGCCTGGACGGAGGCTTGTTTCTTTTCGTGTGAGTTTTGGGGGACACAAAGAGGGTGCTCGCTGGACGTACACACCGCACGCATGGGAGTAACACTGTTATATTCCCGACTTATGTTTAGGAATATCTCTGTGTCTATTTAAACAAAGTGTCATAACATTTACTTAAGTATTTTCAAGGCACCGGACAGTGTGCACTTCTTTGTCAGAGCAGTGTGTGTGTGTGTGTGTGTGTGTGTGTGTGTGTGTGTGTGTGTGTGTGTGTGTGTGTGTGTGTGCATGCGTGCCTTACTCACACATACTTCAGCAGAACTGCCTGGACTTCCATCCCTGAGGAGTTCCATCTGCAGGTGGGAGCCAACGAATCTAAACACACATCGTCACACGGACATTAACACACCAGAACACATACAAATTGCATGACTATATAAGGTAATTGCACTTTTTTGTATATTTCCCATGATGTCAAACTACGATATTAACTTAAGTGTTTGATTGATACGATTACATTTCTTGATAGTTAATTAGATTGAACGGTCTATCAGATTTTTACTTTGCTGTTTTTCCCCCCACAAAACTAAAACTTTACTGCAAACAGCTATCTAACAGTTGGAAAGTGTTCAACAATTTATTGTATGGATGAAGTACTTCTATTAAAATGAATCCCACTGGATGGATATATCATATTTAGAGGCTGTATTATTTATCAAACAGCTGTGTTGCTAAAATCACTGCTGTACTCTCACTAAAGGGGAGCAGCAGAAGATCAATTAGACAGAAAGAGAGATAGAATCATATTACAAATAATTAGATTTAAAAAGAAAATACATCGCAATTACGTGTCCAATCAGTATTGATAGCAAATATAGTTATTTAGAGCAGTAGATTCCTTAGTGTGCGCTATGCTGACTGAGAAAGCTTTGTTCTCCTGCTACAGATCTGTGCAGGCAGTGCCTACATATCCCAGGATGCATTGCACTCAAGCTTCTGGTGCCAATCCCTGAAACCCTTCAAAAATCCTGACCATCTTGTGGAGGTAAACAACGGTGCACCCATCTGTGGTGTAGTTTTGAGTTTTGAGCAGCAGTGCGCCCCCTGGATACTCAGAGGCGCAGACAAGAAATCAAAGCTGTAATAGCCTGTAGTTCTTCCTTAACATCTGTGATGTCACTGGTGTCACAATTTGTGGCAATTTACTGATCAATACGGCGCAAACTGAAGAATTTGATGCTTCCCTTGAAATTTATCTTCAAATACAAACGGACAAACGGCCTGGACAAACGCATAAAGAAGTGCAGCCGTATCCCTTTTATCTTTTGTAAAGGACTGTAGTATTTGCTATATACAGCATACTGTATATGGTACTGAAAACAACCCCCTACTGAAATCACAGAGCCAGACCCTGTTTTCCTCAAATATCGGACACATGGAAAAATGCCAGCTCGGCAGATTCAACCTGCACCTATTTCAAATTCTGACATCATCGTGGCTGCAGCTTTAGTGTCTCTGCTAGGGGCCTTTCTTCTTAAATAACCTCACTGAAGTTCTGCATTACACATATGGAAATATGCTAGCAAAGATAAAAGGCCGCTGGAATGGGACAAGAACAGGATTCCTTTGAGCTTAAAATATGCTTGAGCTGAAAATAAATACAAAGGTGCGGAGCCGAGATCACTGCAAGCTCGCAAGCCAATCAGGTTCAGTCGACGCCAAACAAGTTTTCATGAGAAGAATTTCAAGAGATCAATAGTGAACTCGGGTGAACTCGCAGTGGAGCTGTGCAGATTAGAAGACCTCGATACACTGGCTCATGGTTGATGGAAGGAATTTAATTAATGAAGTAGGCGATGGTCAAATGATGATTCGAACCTTTCAGGCAGCTTTCAGTTGTACCGATGATGCCAACTAAAGGCAGCTTTTCCTCTACAACTGTGCAGGCCAGGCCAACGAGACCCCCCGCCAAGCCAAACAAAACCCCCAAAAAAGTAATGTGCCAAAATTAAGCAACGTATCCTTTCATTCAGAAATCAATAATCATTTACGTGTGGGAGCCTCCATGCCACAGGTTCACCGCTGCTGAGAGCGCAAGCATATTATTGGATGTTGATCGTTTGTTGCAAGCTAGCGAAATGATGGCGCCGTCGAAATAAAAAAGGAAAAAATGTCGTGGGCGACAGACAACTTAACATAAAGGAATTTTTCTGTCAAACTCCGGAGCCACTGAAAATAGATCAAGGGAGGGGAACAGAGGCAACGTTGGAGGAAATGACAGGTGCGGGTGATTCGGAAGAAAAAGGGGGGGCGGTGGGGAGGGGGGCTGCTCCGTTAACTCCAGCGTTGGTTCGACTGCTGACCCCCAGTCCGACTGCGGATCCAGTCAAAAAAAAAAACAAAAACACAGAACATCTGGCTGGGATCCCGAATGGCTTAATAACCATGAATGCAGTCCCTGGTTGTACCAGACTCCCCATGGTGAGTCTCATATTTGCTGTTTAGCTTACATTTTTGCTGACCTTTTTAGTAAGCAATCATGATGAAAATAGCACAAGAGACAATAGGCTGCCTTTCCATTAGAACCACCAAGGAGTAATTTTTACCCTGGCATTGTCAAATAAATGTAACGCCGTTATAATAAAAAAGAAAAAGAGAAACATATTATTCCTCTTCAGTGATTTAATGCTAATTTGGGTAAAGCAGTGGTTATCAAAATAGGATCCTTGAAAGGATTCAAGGGGTCCCCAGGTTTTTTTTTCTAGAATTTTTTTCCAACTTTTGTTCATCCCATAGACATTCATTTGAACTCATACATTGACAAAGAAAGTAGTTGTTCAGTCTCAGAATAAATATTTATGTATTTCTGGATTTTATGTTTCAACATGTTATCAAATGGGGGTCCGTGATGTAATATGTCTCGGTTTAGGAGCCCCTGATGTAAAAAAGTTTGAGATCCATGAGTGTAAAGATACATGTTTCAATTATTCTTATGCAATAAATGCACTTTATGAAGTCATCCTCTCCTTGTGATCTTGAATATACAATATTGAGTGAACAAAAATTTGAATGCAAATATAAACTGCAGACTGCTTGCTGCGCCATCTGACCGAATCCATCCTTTTTGGTCTTGAATCCGTGATTTCATCCAGATGAGCTGCTGGTCTCAGCCAACAAGATGCTTTCAGTTTCTTCCTACGTAAACATCTTAAGACATATAAAAACGTTCATATCATTGTGTTGATTGTTCACTTGTAGTTTTCCTGATTCAAAGACATAAGCGGGATTCCTGTCAGGCATATTGAGACATTTCAATTTAATTGGAAGCTTATTTTTGGCTGTGAAGCCATTAATAGCCAATACAACATCTTGACCCAAGGGGATAGTTTGTTTTTTGTGAACTGCTGGTAAAAACATGTTTGACTTATGAGAAAATGACGCTACTTCTCAGTTGATGATTTATTATCATCAGACATTTTCCCGATGACTTCACACATTCATTTTTTTCTACTTCTATTGTCTTTTTTTTGGCTCATTCTTTTGTGCGGGGTTAGGATCTCCTCCGGCAGTTTGTACATACCGAGAAGAGTGAAATTCGTTGATGAATTCCTGTAAGTTAATGAGATCAAGTAGCAGCTTCTCTCAAGAGAGGGCGAACAAAGCACTACATGTCTTTGCATTGGATAAATTAAATATTTATATTTCCTGATCAACCTCCTGCTTTCAAGATGTACAATGAGAAATGCTAGTTTCCCACTTTAGAGAATAAAAAAAACCTTCGGTATGCAGCACAGCTTTTAACTTAACGCTGAAGTGAGAAAAACCGTGTAAAGCTGCATGTTTAAACATTTGAAGGTCTGCATGAGTTTGCCTGGCTGGAAGAAAAACAGACGTCAAAATGCTCAACCAGTAGAGATAAAATAAGCCAGCATTTGCAGACGTAATTGAACCCTGACTGCATATGCACAGCAGCTGACCAGCTGTTTCGGAAAAATCTGCAAAGGGAGGTGGTGTTTGCTCTCAGGTGCGTCTTGTCTGTACGATGGAGCAGATAGTGACTTTAAGGCTGATGATGACGGCTTTTGTGTGGTGAGTTCGGGGGGAGGTGAAGGGGCAGATGAGGAGGAGGAGGCGGTGGTGGTGGTGGTGACGGGGGCGGGGAGGGTGGACAGGTTACCTGAGCGTGGAGCGAGGAGGGGTAGGTGAAAGCGGGTGGGAGGGCCGGCGACAGCTCCGCCGGGTACAGCGGGTATGACGCCCACACATCTGGGCTGCTGGGATATAGAGCAGGCACTGTGAGCTCATCTGTGGAAAGAAGAAGAGGAGGAGTGGAGTGAGGAGAGTGGCCAGTGGATGGGTGGGTAGCTAAAGAAGACAGGGTGGAGGTGATGGCAGTGATGGATGTGAAGGTGCGCTGTGCGTGATTATCAGTTATCTGAAAGTAGCCTCCTCTTGTTACATTTCTTCAAACCGACTGACAAAGTGAAGTTTGCCAAACCCCTCCTCCAAACAGCATTTGCCCAATCACTGCTTAGCAACCATAACGGGTCCGTGAAACATTGGTGGGGGTGGTATTTGAAATGGGTAAAATGCGATCGCAGAATGGCATCTCACCCAGCAGCGAGACATCAAGGACGATTTAAAGCTGATCGAACTTCTATTTCCTGTTTGGTCAGCTGTGCGAGAACAGGAAGGTTGACATGTGAAGCAACCGTAACTAAGGAGGGTGGGGCTTAGCAAACCGCTGCTTTCCATAAGTCGTTTAAGCTGACTCAATATCAGGAGACAATGAGAGTCAACCATCTCAGATATGATGATTTATTCTGATTCAAGTGGAGAGTGACAATGAAATAAGGGCAGAGAGCGTGAGTGAGAAGAGAAGTGACAGTGCAGTGTGGTAAAGAGTGAGAGTACACTTGAAATGCAGAATTAAGAAAAAAAAAAACACCCACTGGAGAGCTGGCTGAATCGCTGCACAATTTTTAAAAAGCGTTTTCCTTTTTGTGTCTCCTTGTAACAGTTTATCAAACCACAATCAGAAAAAAAATGACCAATTTGAACATCGCTTATCAGGAAATGACAGCAATTTTACTTGGGGTGATTACGTCATGGTTTCATTAATCGTTTCCTTCCATTTTCCACCGGGGCCCCCAGTATACACCCTTTTTCTGACAAAAAAAAAGAAAGAAAAAAAAGGATCCAAGATAAGAGTAGTTGGGTCATTCGGGAGGAATGTACAACCACAGCTGGACGATGTTCAACTATCAATGACTGACTGCTGCAGAATCCTTAACCCACTGGAAAAATATTTAACTTAAGGAGGGGAAAGGTACAAAGCTGCACTAGCATATTCAACACACACCTGGTACGCAACGGCCTTGAGTCCAAACAACTGAACCAAAATGTGCTGTGATTAATCATTTGTTTTACAGTGGGGAATGTGGCGCGTAGGGGAGAGCTCCAATCAGTGGACACCGCAGGTAATCCAGGAACAGGCACAAAAACTGCTTTTCAGTCATTAAGACACATGATGTGCTGCTTGTTCATTCTGGGGTCTGATCCCAAACAACCACCTTGTTATGGCGAACCCAAAACTCCAAGAGCAAACAACTGGCCAGTCACCTCAAGGAAGATAAACGGCCAAAGGAAGCGGCAACACAGACAAAGAGTAAGATCGGGGACGGGTAGATTCAGCGAGTACTCACATGGGTCTCTGCTAATGAACTGTGGCCCGGGGCTCTGCTGGGAGGGAGGGGGGTTTGGAGTGCCAACCAGCTTGTTCTTGGCCATCTTGGTGTTGGCCTTGGCGAACTCCAGCCGCAGGGTCTGGGGGATCTCTGGATCAAACCGGACCCCCTGATATTTAAAGGAGGCGATCAGCAAAAACATCAGCTGTTGGAATAAGTCAAGCAACCTGGAAACTCTCACAAAATTGCACATTCCCCTGACATAACGGTGATCTCCTGCAAAGTTGCAATTTTTGTTTTCTTTTAACACTTTCCCTTAATGGTGTCCTTAATGTTTCTTATAAGGCCTCCATTACTATACATTAACATTACTGTATCCTAATTAATTGACATAATCTTGAGTAGATTAAATCTGCATTATCCAGGTTTCTATGAGGCATCATACTTTTTGCTTGCCTTTACGGCACGGAAATCTTAAACTTTGTGGAAGACGTGTGGAATCCTGGCTGGGTTTTTACGCAAAGCAGGACGATCACCCATCCCGAAACTCTCTGAACTCCTCCCATGTGCATCTCTACATAAGGCTTTGCTAGAAGGCTGAGTGGGTGCGGTCAGCCTATGTGGACCATTTAAAAATTACCTGGATCAATCAATTTTCAATGATGGAATTTGGCTCTTGAAAAAAAAAAAAAAACTTAAAAGTGAATACTTGTGCTTGTCCTTAAGATTAAGAAATAAGATCGATGTGTTAAGATCAAAGGGTTTCGCATCACGTCAGTCGTCTAGTGCTAAAAAACGTTAAAACGTTTTTGTGAGCGGCGTTACATTGTTTACACAGTGCCTACGTGTGTTTCTCAAAGTCAACACATTGGGAGAAAGGTCGCTTGTTAAGTTTACTTTGCTTTTGCAACTGTACCCTTATAAAATGTGACTTTTTTCTCTACCCCACTGGTAATGATGTTATAAATAATATACAGCAGTTGATAGACCTGCTATCTTATGCCTTGAAGTAGTGATGAGGCAGACTAATTTAGACCACTGAAGAGATACTTGTCATGCAGGTCGTACACAGTTGCTTCTCTTGTGTGTTGTTTAGATGGGAGTTGTCACTTCACATACGTTTCATCTTTCAATATTTCAAGACAGAATTTGCACTCAGAAATCTTGGCTGAGAAAACGATTTCAGCTGCTTAAGACTCTGAGGGCTGCTGTAAATGGCTCAGTGTGGATTAGAGTGTTATTCCGGTGCGGTTGCAGGTGATGACAATCAGAACACGATGACACAAACCTGGCTGGCACGTGATGTCATTTACACGACGAGGCTCTCGCTAGGTGCCCTGCCGTAACTGTGATTTCATACCATGATATCACATCCGCCGTTCTCGATGACATACCGCGAGCACCTTTAATGTGATCCAAAACCTCTGGCAGATTCTTGAGATGCCACAGCTGAAAGCCCTGACATACCAGCACTCATGACAAGCTGAGGAAAGCTTGTTTTATCCCCCCTCAACCCCCCCACTTTTACAGTTTGATCTGCATCAAAATTCTCCTCAAGCGCAATTATTTTTACTTGCAATTTCTTTCGCTAGCGTGAAACTCCAGATTATGACACAAAGGTCCTCTTCATCCAAAAACAAAGCTGGCATTGGTCTGAGTCAGAGAGGCTAGATACATTTTCACCAGTGACATTAAGCACTTCTTTAACTAACCTCATTTCATTGTCTGTAAAGGACAGATTAGAAGGTCGGATCAGCAGAGAGGAGAAGCAGTCAAGAGTAAAGTTCTCTGCAGCAACTAAAGAGTGAGAAGCTGTGAAGATGGAGGCTCTTGGTTGATTCCTGCAGGCTTGGACGAAGCTGAGCTGAAACAAGTCAGGGATGACTCTTCTCCTGAAGGGGGAGGGAATTAACTAGGATTGCCTTGGCTCAGTGCACTCACAGCCTCTGCCAGTTAAGGCTGCAGAGATATAATGAGGTACATGGACATAATGAGGCCTGAACGCATCTCGGTTTAAACTGTAGGGCTTTAAGAGAAACTGAATCGCTATTTTGAAATGTGTACAATATCCTTTGCATTTCCTTGCAGCCATGCCTCCGTTCAACTGTCGAGCGAATTTGGAGGGAGCTTTCTTTTGAAATGTTACAAAACTAAAAAAAAAAAAAAAAAAGTGTGTGAATCAGATGCATTTCCATGAACTGGTGTGGGGCAAATAAACTGAGGAATTTTCAAATGCATCCATGTTCCTTATCCTTCTCTAACTGGGATTGAATGTGTTGAAATATTGGAATGGTGTCGCATGAATTAAGTATTCTTTTATCTGTTCATAGTTGGCCATCTACTACCTGAAGATCACAGTTGTGGAGTCCGGGACAGTTGTTGAGATCGTTTTGCTTTCCTATGTGTTAGTATGATTTCTGGGAGTGGGGAATTTCACACAGTCTGTCTAATCCTAGTGATAGAGCAGTGGATAGGGACGGTCTCATATCATTTGAAGCCGATCAATTCAAAGTCAGATTGGTTGATTCGTTCAAACAACTTATCCAGAACTATTCAGGAACGATAATTAATGCATGGAACTGTGTTTAAAATGTGTTTTGAATGCATAGTCAGGGACCATTCTCAATGCCTTCCTGGACCACCAGGGGGATGGGGACCACTGGTTGAAAATGATTATTCGAGAGCTACTATGACGTGACGCAAATCCCCTCCTTCCCTCGGTTTCTCCGACTTTCCCATACTTCATTATGCAGATAGATGTTTGCAAAATCTGGCTTATCTCCATATGACCCCCGGGACACATCTTTCCCTGAAAAACAAGAGCACTCTTCAATTCTCAGCCCCACTGAGTGATTCTACGGAAACAGTCTCACTATTGTTGGTTCGTAATAAGATGATAATTTTTATCCTTTCTTCAACTCTCTGCACTGCCTTTGATGCCCGCCAATATCTCCACACCTAAAGTTGTCGGATTCTGCTCGTGTTGTCATGGTCCCCTTTTAGGAGGATGATAGGTCTGATCTTTTTCTGTGATGAAGAGATCAACAAACACTACAGAGGCGCTATAAAAGTAGTATGTATCTAGACACCGGGAAAAAAAAAAAAGAGTAAAGAAAAGAAACCCGTGTGAGAACTGGGCTTCATTACTCTCTATACTTTGTTTCATGAGACTTGAATAAAACCCTGTGAGGATGTGCTTGGTTTTATATTTGAGTTGGCCTCATCAAGGCTTTCTACAAGGCTACATTCTGAAATAAGTGAGATTAAAATTAAACCCTAGATCAATATCTTCTATTTATATGTGGAAGAAGGGCTAATTTTCCTGCGCTGGAAATCGTTGATCTTGCAGGATGCGTGGCGAAGCTCACAGAGACAAAGGCTTTACGTGCTCAAACAGAAACACTCAGACGTAACAATACCTTAACAAGAATATGTTTATCTTTAACACCCTTTCTGGCTTTTTGCATGTGATAGGAAACGTAGGAGTGTCTGACTCTCCCCTGATCTCAAATGCATTTGCACATCAGGCAGAGAGGTGCGATTCCAAGTCGTCACAAGATATACTAGCGCCGAGCTGGTGCTTGAGAGGAGCACAAAGAGGGCATGACACTTACGTTCAAGGCATTTTTAGCAGCCTCCGCCTCTGATCGACTGTCAAAGCTGACAAACCCCACCGGCTGGGGAGACAAAGAAGACAGAGCAAAAGAAAGAAACATGGTTTAAGGCAGAAAACTGAGTCGGCATTCCTGTCTGAGTGGCACAGACATGTTGTTCTTTTTCTAGCTTTTTTATTTATTTATTTTTTTTATTATAAACCCCTCATCCCCACCCCCTTGCCTTCCCTGTTTTTCAAAACTATGACGACAGAGAGGCGAGAGAGGGAGAGAAACAGGGGCTGGACGCTTACATTGTACAGTCAGAGTTCATCATCCAGCTCCTCTATGCCCAAATACGGGCAATGTGAGAGCAAGAAAAGCGCTTGTAAGAGTGTGAGAGAGGCAGAAAACGGGTAGGCTGATAAAGGAGAGGCGATGCAGAGCAAAAGACAAATACAGGGGTCTTGAGAATGAGAGGAGAAAAAA
>CAAKHG010051197.1:0-33803 GCA_901007715.1 Dactylopterus volitans
TTCTAGCCAGTTTTGAAAGACAGTGATGGTATTAGAAAAAAAAAAGAAAAAGAAAATGGCACAAGACTGATGTCGAGCAGATTGTCCTAATTGCAGTATGGCATCTCACCATGTTGTGTGTGCGCAGTTTTTTTTAGGAAGTTCAGATCTGTCCATATACCCGAGGAGGCGTGGTGTTATCTGAATACCCCAACGTTGATTGACAGCCCCACCTCCGGTTTCCTGGATTTTGACGCTCCCGCCTTTTTTTGCGATCCGGCAGAGTCGGAGCCTGCAGGCGGCTCGCTGAACAAAAAAAAAAAACAACCGACGGAGTAAAGTTTTATCTAAAAGATCAAAAGCTTTGTTTGTCATCCTCCATAAAACATTTTTGCTTTTTTTATGTGAAAGTTAAAAAAAAAACTGCATACCCTTTCCTCCGTTGCTCTGCCTGCTCTCTGAGCCTCTGCTGCCCCTGTTCGTCCTCCAGGGTGTAAAAGTCCCTGTTGTTGTCAATCAAAAGGTTCTGTGAAAAGAAGAAAATGGGACAAATTCTGTGCTTCTCAGACAAGTAATTCCAAGGACGAGTCGCTTTAAAACACTTGCTCAGTGGCCGGTTGTTTTTCCAATACCTTAATGCCAACTACGTCGCCATCTTTGAGGTGAAACGGTGCCCCCAGTAGGGATTCTGCCTTTTTCTTCTTTTTCTTCTTGGAGAGCTGCTGGTTCTGAAAATAAAAGGACACATGGAGGATGAGTCACTGCTGGTGAATGAGCAAGGCCTGTGAGAGTACTCAAATTATTTCCTGATGTATGAAACAAGTGACCACCTAAAAAAAACCCTAAACCCAGTTCCAGCCCCGGACACCACTTTCTCCTTCACTTACCCAGCTGGAGATTTCTTCCCAGGTGTATTTGTCGGGGTGGTGTTTGGCCAGCAGCAGAGAGTCAGGAGACAGGCCGTAGTGTGCAGCCAGGCGAGTGCGCAGGGAGCGGGTGGAGGAGTCCCGTGATGCATCCCAAACCAGCTCCACCGGAGGGTAGTAACACCTCTCTCCTGGTACGCCCATCTTAATATTTAGCAGCACCTCCTTGGGACTTAGCAGCAGCAGAAAAGGTAGAGTTCAACTAAAGAAATTAAATACGGGAAATCGAAGGGAAATGTCATTAGTGCAATATCTCATACCCAAGGTCTTCTTCTTTCAGCAGCTGTTGCACACAAAGGTCTGCACCACTAGTTAGCTTCAGGTTCCTGAAAAGATGGAAACAAACAGAGCGAGTGAGTAAAGGAGACTCTGAAGTTCCTCCGCCATGGCAGATGTATGCAAAGAACCTGGCGGCAGTCAACACAGGTGAGAAGGTTCATGCCTTAGCGTGAGCTGATGCCCTCTGAGGATGCGCGCCGGCCGCCCTCCCTCTAGCTGCCACACGCGCATGAACGCCGTGGTGGGGACGCACAGGTCCTGAAGAGCGGGGAGCGTCAGCACCTGATAGAGACCATGCACCAGGAAGAGCGAGGGAAGAATATTTTTTGAACAATCGTTAGGGAAAAGCAACAAAAATGAGACACACACATTCAGCCATCATCTGACTTCCTGGACATTTTTGTGGGTGGCCCGTTTCCGCGCGATGGCTGAAAGAGCCGCGTAAGATCTAAACTGGAAACAGATTACGAATGCATGATGGTGGTCCACAGAAACCCTGCACACTCTACCTGAGCCTTGAGATCCTCCAGGCTGACTTCATCTGATAACTCCACCTGTCCGACACTTCTCAGCTCTGCCTTGCTGCCGCCACTGCAAGGCGGCGAGTGATGGTGCGCTCCATCTGCAGTGGCCCCTTCAAGCGTCTGCTCCTCGGCGTGGATATTGCCGGTGTGATTGAACGCAGTTTCCATGGAAACGCTTGAGTTGTCCCTCGGCTCCGGATACAGCCATACAGACAGTTTGAGAAAACCCTGACAGAGGGAGAGAGAGATACAGAGAGAGCGAGAAAGAGAGCGAGAGATGTGGCTATAGAGAGGAGCGGCATCATAGTATTTCACAAATCTACACCAAATGTCAAAAAATACCTTTGGAGGAAGTTTTCCTTCTGTGACAACTAACGTCTCGCCGTTGTTTATCTTCAGCTCCAACAGAGAAGCATCCTAAGGATAAAATATTGTTAACATTGTGACCGATAAACACTAGTAAAACTGGGAGATCAAACTTTAAAATATGAATGTAAAAGCTCCAGCATTGGCCGTTGGTGCCTATTAACCTACAGACGGTTTCATAAGTTAAAACTTTTCCAGCAATCCTAGTCTGGAATGCAAAATATGAATGTTTTTTTTTTCCTGATTAATACATTTGATCTGGTCATAATCATAACTATAAAGAAAGTATAGTAGCACTAGCATATTCACACCTCCAGTAGTCAACAAAGACCAACACAGCAAAGTTAGCATGCACCTATGGATCAGACCACTTTCATCAGCCCACCTCATCTATCAGTGCCTCTCCAACCTCTTCACACCAATCGAGCCTCCTCAAGTGCCAGCAGATGCCTGCAAACACATTTAAATGTCTGCTATCCAGATTGTATCTACATACCCACATGCACATTTACACCTGGTATTAATATGTAGCTCCAGTGTTCAGAGGGAAATCCAACTGCTCTTACACCTGCACTTCCGTGTGCTTCATCACGATCCCATCACAATCTAGTCACTGAAAATGCATGTTAACACCAGGTGTGTCACAGTGGCCAGGATTAATCAGACATAAAAATAGCAAAGATGCTTATGTATGGCTCATATTTGGCATACACAGAGGCTGACGCTCAAGTACGTGCAAGGTACTAGTAAAAATTTGAAAAAAAGCCTTGTTTTACCATCAAGTCCAACGGCATCCAGCATTGCCTTCAGACACTGCAAATAATATTAAAAAAAAACCAGTAACTTAAAAAAAATGTATCACAAAGACAACATGAATGCTTCACAAAATGAGATTGTTTCTTACCTCCTTGACGGTGCAAGTCCTCTCCACGATTATGTCCATCTCTATACCAGCAGAGGGCGCCATGCCCACAGAGAAGTGCAGGAAAAGCTGCGACACGGGCAGAAATATCTCCAGAAATCAGTTTTAAAACTTTTTAAAAACGCATGTTGTTCATTTTTCTCAGCATATTTGTTTTCCTCAGCAACTGCTAGAATGTATGATAGAGCAGGTTTACCGTCTCTGTAACCTTCAGCTTTGCAAGTACAAAGGATTTATTGAAGATTTCAAATAAAACACACACCTGGGACGCCTTCGGGGCATCACCCGGACAGAGAGTCAGCGTGGTCATGAGTCGCACGCCCGCATCCCGAACACTCAGCTCCTCGCACACTGTTAAGTAAACCAGAGAAAGTGCACTCAGTAAAAACATCCAGTGACTTCAAAGATGGGAGGAAAATTACAAGCAGGGCGAGTACCTATTAAAAAAATTTCACGACGGGACAAAGGAAGAGTGTGAATCTTAATATTTTGTCAAATTTGAAGGTGGGGGGGATTTCCAGCTCCTCCACACCATTAAAATCACACCCAGGTTAACATCTAACGCAGTACCTGGAGGAAGGAGTTTCCCTGCGCAGTCCAACTGTCTCAGGCAGAACCGTGCACCTGGTCAGCCAGGAAAAAAAAAAAAAAGGAAAAAAAAAAAAGCAACTGGATGTAAACTTATGAAGATCTAAACACACATCTTGTGATTATCTGAGTCGAGCTAAGCCAACCATAAATACTTGGCATCAAGAAATGCTCCACATTAAAAGGACTTTGATCTGTACCCGGGGAGGAAAAACATTTATCTGGACAGAAGATACAAACACGTCCGCTGAAACACTGAGCGTCTTGCCTGGGAGTTGCTCCTGTAGCTGCAGCTCCTCGATGGCCCTCTGTTTCACCTCACACAAAAGCTGTTGCACAGACACACAAAAAACCAAAAAAACAACATTTTGATTTCTAGATTTTTAAAATAAAAATGCAGCACATGAAAAGGGAGAGATAAAGATGAAACAAAAGGACACGGCTAAAACAGAAGCACACACATTACTCACCATACTTCCTGTGGCTGGAACCTTGATTTTCCTCCTCTCCTCTTCCTTGTCTCCTTGGTCTTCAGGCGCTCGGAACTCTACTTGGAGCCATCGGCAGTCGGACGGTGTCGTCACGGTGACCACGTCTCCATTGAGAGTGAACATGCTGAACGCAGAGCGAAGGATGGTTGGTAAAAAACCCCACACACTAAAAAAAGTTTATTTGCACGTGGAATGATGCCGCAGGTTCACCTGCTGTCGAACGACTGCGGCTCCAGCACCAGCAGCGCGTCCCCATCTTTGAGGGACAGCTCCTTCAGCGTCCGCAGCATGTCATCAGGCGGGAATATCCGCCATCCGCTTGCTCCTCCTCCCTCTCCGGTACCCTGCTCTCCTTTTGTTGGTCCCTTATGCTCCTGACACAGCAAACTCGCCTCAGGCTCCCCCAGGGCCGCCCTCACCTCCCCGAGGGTCGCGCCACCTGCAAACCCTCTTGCCTCCTTTTTAAGCCCTGACCCCCCGTTTTCAAAACCACCTCGACCCTCGTCGAGCTCCGCCCCCGCTTCCCCCTCCTCCTCCTCTTGTTCTCCATCTTCCCCCAAAAAGGGGCGGACTACAGTCAGCAGCACGGGCTCCCACTCGGCTCCGGTTAGGACACCGGCACCGCACACCTGAAAAGACCAGCATGGACAGGTCAGCTGTTTTGGGACCTCCACATTTCGGCACATTTTGACGGGCTATTCCCGTCCTCACCTCTCGGCCATTCCAAACGAACAGGTCCGAGTTCATGTGGATGCCGGCGCTGCACAGGGAGACGCTGTCATCTGCAAAGAGTAGAAGAACATAGTTGGGGACTGTAAAAAGCCCTCGCCTCTGAAGCTGAGGTTTTGCGTCAAACCTGTGAGAGTATTGTAGAGGTGCAGGCCCGCTGGAAGACTCTTGGCCACAGTCAGAGCCATATCACCTTCCCAGAGTTCCTGTTTCTAAACACACACAAAGACACTGTTTGTTTCTGCTGTTTGGGGACCTCAAGTAACAATAACTTCTACGATAAGATTTTGCGTTACCTGATAAATGGCCAATCGCAGGTCGCCAACGGTCTTTCTCCGATCAAAACTGAAGATGATGGGCTCGCTGGACTCTTTGCTGGCAGGCTGCAAAGCTCCATTTTTCAGCCTATAAGAGGGCGCCAGGTGCAGACGCAGCTCCACTGTGTTATTACTGGCCTCACACTCCTCCCTGTAACACAGGAGTGTTTTAATGGACTGCACTTTTATACGCCTTTCTTCAAGATGTCACAGTTACTAATTCAGACACCAACTGGTATAAGGTATCGTAACAGTGTGATGCATTAAGAGTGTAATGTGCAAACATGTTCCTGTACCGCAGCTGCTGCAGTTTCACGTTCTCCTCCTGAGCCATCTGGATGAGGTGCTGAGGAACTTTATACTGAGGAGTATTCACAGCTGCGGAAGCAGTAACACAATACAAACTGTTAGTAGATGTTCATTAATGTTAATCACCCTCTTACTTTAGCTGCCGTTTCCTTGATAAATGACAAAGCTGCTCGCCAGTGGGACATTTAAAAGCTTTCCACATGAGCAAGTGTAGCTTCTGTCATGGCTGCGCGTTTTGCATCGTTCCCCATGTGATCAGCTCAGGCTGCACACATCCACTCTTACAGGTCAGCATCCCATCAAAACCAGTTCCGTGTTGCTGCTTTAGCTTTTTCTTTATTTTTTTTCCTCAATCTGTAATTCACCTCTCTACCGTCTCTCTCTCTCTCTGAGCCAAGACATTTTTTCCATTGCGAATGCAAAATGGAAGATGTCAATTACCTTTAGTGGGCCTCTGCAGCTGTGTTTTTCTATAGAACAGCATGTACGCACTCTCCTTTCCCTGGAACTGCTTCTCTATGTCAGACTCCCTGATGGAGGTCACCGCGGAGTCATTCAGGTCAAACCAGTGGCTGCCCTGCAGACACACGGGGAGATTCAAAGATGATTGGCATCGCTTTAATGACTATATGTCACAACAGGACTAAAGATGGAAATGTAGATTAGGTGCGTCTTTTTTCCCCTTTGAAGGCTTGCTCAAGAGTACCTCGATGTGAGGCTTCTGGTGCACTTCTGGCTGATTTTCAACAACTCCTGGGAGTGGAGCTGCTGAGGGATCAGAGTTGGCGGTTTGCTCTGCCGGGCCAGCGGGCTCAGTGGCGGGGCTTGGCGGGTTTGCCTTCAGCGCCACTCGGGTTCCATTGGACACCAACATGAAAACATCGTTATGGGATTGCAGGAACTATATCAAACAAGGTAAAGAAGCATGGGTTTATTAGCATGTGGAGTGAAAACAAAATTATAATTACTGAAAAAAAAGAACAGGCCAATCTTGTATTATCATTAAGAAACAAAACACACCTTGGCGATGGGACCATAGTGTTTTCTAAATTTTTTGCTCCAGGAGGACCCGATCTTATCCATGAGTTTCTGGCCCAACTGATCCAGCAGGACAGTCTTCGATGGCTCCTGTAAGCAGGAAATGAACGTCACCGATTCCGTTAACCATGGCGACACCACTACTGACAACATAAAACAAACGCACATATGAAAAAGTAGATATCAGGCAGCAAAGGAGAGGGGCTTTCTGCTGTCATACCTGGGCGATGACAGCAGTGAGGACAGACAAAGGGTCGTCTTCTTTCAGTTTTGGCTCACACGCTTCTTTGACCTCCTGCCTGACTTTCTTCTGCGTCTTAGGTTTGCAGTCCTCCTCCTGATAGCGAGACAGAGGCACTGCCATTCTCAGTGCACGCATGCATTCGTCTGTCCATATTGCTGAGCAGCAAATCACATGTAACTATTTTTGGTAGAATGTGAAGTTTGATTTATTTATTTATTTTTCAGCCTATTAATTCTTTGCTCTCTTCCTCCAGTTTGCCATTTCTCTCACCGGTGGCTCCCACTGGCCCAGCTCGTCAATGTCCCGGATGTAAACGTGATAATGGCCGCCGTAGCAGCCGCCCTTGTGGATAATCACAGAGAACAGCTCATAGGAGTAATCAGAGTTATCTCCATCGGTCTGTAAGAGAGGAGCGCATGACAGCTTCACATCTGAGTGGGAAAAAAAAAATGATGAAAAACTCATGTTGGTGTGTTCAGAGTCAGGCCGGCACCTGTTCACAAAATGGTCGTAGGTCGATGGTGAGGGGGAAACTGTAGCGGCCCGTCTCCTTGTATCGCTCACACTTGGCAAAGTCAAAGCTGAACCTCAGCAAGGACATGGTCATGAATGGAGGGAGCTTCTGCAGCTTGGCAGACTGAGTAATGGAAAATTGAGAAAAGGAAGCATGAGCAAGGTTAGGAAAAGCAAGTAAATGCCATGTTTTTAAGTTAGCACAAACCAAATGTTTATATAAAGAAGTTCTTTATCCTCTTTTCCATTTGATATTACTGTTGCATTGGGTCAAAACAAAGAGGAACAGTAGGAAAGGGGGAATTTTAACCTGTTCTAAACTTTGCTGCATTGTAACCTTTGTTATTGCGTTAACTGACCTTGGCAGCCATGACAAGTCTGTCACACTGTGCACAGCGGTACAGGTTGCTGCCCTCAAACAACTCCTCCTCCACAAACATGTTCCACAAAGCCTCCTCCAGACTAGACACACCACAAACACACACCGTCAGGTCCAGGAAGTCCTCCTAAAGAAAGGCACAAACACGCATTTAAACAACTTGGTTATGTGTAAATCATTGTCTTGGCATTTCCAGGTGAGATAGTAAGTCCTCGCTAGAACTTACTGGGCTAAAGACAATCATTTAGTTCATAAATGTTGCAAATTTAACTAAAAATGGTGTCTTGTGGAGATCAGGTCTCAGAGGCACGCTGGGAACACATGGACACACCTGTCTCTGGCTGACGTTCCCACACTCCTTGCAGACAACGCTGTTGACAATGGTCCCATGGTACAGGCGGTGGATAAATGTACTACCAGTAGTGCCCACAAGAGAGTGCTCCAAGGCGCTGAACAGAATCCTGTTAAGCTCCTGAACATCATGCTGATTTGTCCCCTGAGGAAGCATGAAATTTGTTCAGTTCAGACAGAGGCACAAACGATATGTCCCAATTCCACTCGAGCTGTTATGCTCTACCCTTCGTAATACTACACTGCTGCGGTTAGCGGAGATGGTACCAAACAGTTTGACTGCTTGGTAAAAACAGGGAAATGTGTAAACCTGCACGGATGGATGTCAATCAAGCCGTGACCTGGTAACGTCGCTCAAGCTTAATTGAGCAGAACAGTTTTGCACAAGTTTGAGTTGTCAAAGATGTGAACATGGTGACGTTCGCTATCGCCAGCGACCATCTTTGATGACAGGAATGCAGCATTAGGTCACACTGTTCATTTGGGCAGGATTTTTCATTCGGACATCATTATGTATTAATACAACCTGTAAAAAAAAAAAAAAAAAGGTGTTCATAAGCGTCTTATGGACACGTTTCTCAAAATCTTTGTCTTTTTCTGTTTTCAGTCTTTTGTTTTGTAACGATTCGGTCAGTCCCAGGGTGTGTCTGTCTCAAGTATTGTCACGAGTGAGGCAGCTAATCTGACTGGGCCGAGTATTTACTTTGCCTGCATGCACGTTGCAGCTGGACTGCCTCTGGACAAAATGAAATTCCGCTCACTCCACAGGCCTGACCTCACCGTTGCCTGTGTTAAATGTCAGCATCGCTTTACCCAACGCGGCGCGACCGGCAGATAAATCAATCACCGAAAGGGAAAAAAGTAACCCGAGCCCCTCTTTCTCAATCCAACTGGCAAGAGAACATGGAGACAGACCTCGCTGCTGTTCCAGCCAAAGCTGTCAGTGAGGTCAGCGGTGGAGGCGCTCTGCTGATCCACCAGCAGGAGTCGGGCGAAGAGTCTCTGAAGCTCCAGCGGGATCACCCTGACCTGAGGTGGACACGGTTAGACTTCACAGAAAGGCGCGTCCAGTTTGTGGTTCCACCAAACAAGCGCACTGCAGCACTTACCTTGGCCCCTGGTTTATCTTTGTCTTCCAGATTTCCTAATTCCTCTGGACCCAAACTGAACAACTCCTCTGCTCACACGCCCAAGAATTAACAAAAAAAAAAAAGGTATGTAAATAAACCGATAAACAGTCCATTGTCTGGATACCTACTTGAGGAGGATCTCAGTGTCTTGATCTCTGGCCACTTGCCCTCACCTCTGAACTCTGGAGTGAACAGCAGGGTCTGGAGCAGAGAGTTGAGGTAGCAGGTTCCTCCCTGGTTCTTGATGCCGCACAGATTGCTTCTACCTCGGGGCGGCGGCGGCTCGTCTACCCCCTTTGCAACTCTCCCCCTGGAGGGAGTCGAGGAGAAGCTTTCCTCCTCCTCCTCTTCGAAAAGATTCCCAAACATGCCGTTTGAGATGTGACGCCTTTTTTTTTCACCCCCCTCTTTCACAGTGAAGGACTCGTAGCTATTCGTGTACCCTGCGTGCCCTCTTGCTATCTCATCTTGGTCTTGCCGAGTTCTCTGTTGACAATGGCCGGGCTCACTCTGAAGTAAGAAGACTTCACGGGACTAAACATAGCGACTATTACCGGATGTGAATGCTCTGAAACAGCAATTAGGCCCGTTTAGCTGTTTTGGCACACTAACAGAGACAAATTGGTCTCGTTCCCACACTGATGTGTGGCTCCTCCGGCTTGACAGCTCAGCAAAATGCACAAAATCTGGCAGTAGGTAACGTTATTGGTCAATGTCACCGCAAATACACAATTTGCGAGTTCTTACCCGAACACTGTTAATCGATTTTGATCGTATATTTATGCAGTATAGCTTCCGATAGAGGCCTTTTCTTCTTTTAGTCTCAATAACGCCGACACACGAAACGTAAATAAAAATGCCGTCGGTGAACAGTGGGCCGCCATGTTTCTTCCTGGGAGAACTTCTCGTGGTGCATTGTGGGTCTTGTAGTATCGGAGGGGGTCGACGCGAGGCAGACAAAAGAGGTTTTTCTTTACTTACTCCAATGCACACACAGCCCTCACACCCTTTTTTAGTAATTAAAAAACATTCTACCACGCTTTGGCGCAGCCTTTAGCATATAGCAAGATTTTGGCGGATAAAGACAAGAGCAGAGAGACTACATTTCCGACAGGTCTGCCCTTTGGCTGTCACAGGCGCATCAGGGCACTTCCAGTCATGTGGCAACAAACAAGAAATTATGATTGTCAGTGTTAATGGAGGCTGCGAGTTATGTGCCCACTGCCCAGGGCCATGAGACAAGGACTGCATACCGAGCGAAGAACTCGCGAGGAATGAAACGACTAGGAATGAAAACATGTTTTTTTTTTTTTTTAATTTCTTGAGGGCATATTTGCCATTCTAATTGCTTGAAATGAACACACAATAATCACTTGCACAATTTAAACGTACTTTATTCCCATGTCAATAATTTACCTGTCACTTTTTGCTATCTAATGAATGCAATCAGAGGCAAAATGCTAAGTCCAGTCCAGTTTGCCACGAGAGAAAACAAATTCTAAGTAATAAAGTGTAGTAAGTAATCTATATTTCAATATTAAATGCCCTTACAGAACGATACGGGAACACACAAATGTACATTGTACTGTTTGTCCTTTCACAGAAGAACATGTATACACACAAATACAGTACATAAAAGCTCATATTTGCCTAGTAAACTTTCAGTTTGAAAACTTTGGACAGAGGTGCTTTGGCGCTGGAGTAGATCAGGTAGGATTCTCCTTTAGAGCTGAAAAACTCCCAGTCGCTGCATCCAATAGTTGGGAGCCAGTGAACAGGAACGAACCCTTCATATCCTTGCCACCTGAAAACAGAGCAGAGGAAACAAATTGGCCCGGTGTTACTAAGTTCCCGCAATCGCATCCGCCCAATCATCTCCCGTGATTTATGCTTTCAGTAGTCTGGCAATAAATCTACATTAAAACAATGTAGGTGCATGTCTTTGCGATGGTTTCACAAGTACCACGAAGTTGGAGCCAGTCAAAGTGTAATTATTTCACACCCATGACTGGGTGCTGATGGCAGGTTCAGTACCTGTAGAGAATGCTGTTGAGAGAGTATGATTCTCCATTAAAGGAGTTTGCAACAACCAGAAAATATTCCTCCCCGAGGCTGAAGAACTCCCAGTCCACTGCACTGGAGAGGGAAAGAGCGAGAAAGGTGATGATGAGAGATTGAAAGACCTGGAGACAGATTTTGAGGCTGCGCTCTCGGAGTCTGTGTAGGCGTGCGCCTCTGCATGCCATTCAAACATCTGTACCTGTAGGTGACTATATCTTGGAAGCGAACAAACAGTTGTTCATTCATGTCCAGCTCGTAGATGGTTGAGTTGATGGCGTATCGACTCGGTCCGTTACCATGGAGTTTGTGTCCATTGGCAACAACTAAGAAGACTCTCCTGCCAATCTGGAACATTTCCCAGTCTGTGGCACAGAATGTCTGGATTGACAGCGAGGAACAAAACACCCTTTAGGTTTGCTTGTGCTTACAGAGTGGCTCGTAGAGGTATTCAGAATATGTACAAAACGTTTAACCCTTGTTAAACTTAACCTACAAAGAGAGGATCATCATCATCATCATCATGCTACTCAAGTGAATCAGAAGCGCTTCACATTAGAGCTTCCTAGTTGGCTGCAGATATATAAACCTTGTAAACTGTTCTCGTGTAGATCTAGTTTTTATGTGAGCTGGATATTGAAGCTTGAGCAGCCCACACACAGAATGGAACACAGTTGGAATCAACCTAGAACATCACAGTCGGGTAGATGGCGATGCGTTTACCGACTAGCACTGAACTGTAAGTGGCAGTGGTGCTTGGCTCAGAATAAAAGGACACAAAAAGAATTCAGCTCTTTCAGTGGCTTGAAAGGATAGATAAGACAGATAAATAACTTAAGGAGTAATATGTGTAGAGTTAAGTGCCAAAACAGCATGTTTGCAGTCATTTCTGGATAGTTTCAGGTGATTCATCTCCACCAGCCCTGAGGTATTCTTGCAAATCCTCACATCCAGCTGTGGAGTTCCCCTAAATCACAGATCCTCATTTGGTTTCTCATGTTACTATCAACATGTCATCACTCACCTCAAATGTGGCTAGATTCAAATATAATTCACTATCAGTTACATGGCAAAGCGCTGCTATCAATCAAGCAAATCATGGTAAACCACATGCTAGATTTTGGGCTCCGACTTGAATGCGTGGACACGCCCGTTCCCTACTCTCTTTCATTACCTTTTTATCTCGTCCCGTTTGTGTTCTCTAACTCTGTGTGTGTGTGTGTGCGTGTGTGCGTGCGTGTGTGTGTGTGTGCGTTCGTGCGTTCAGACAAGATTTTCATTCTCATCTCACACATGCAGATCTCATCAGAGGAAATCAGAGCCCAGCTGGTCAGCAGATTAGTGCTGAAATTGCTATCGGCATCAAACATCACCCTAACGCACTGCGGCTGGAACACTGGTGTCATATCGAATTTTCTAAGGCGCTTTCAGGTGCATTTTCAAAGCCATTTAAGCATCTCTTTTGATATTTTACATGTCTACCTTAATTGTCTGGAAGACACGAAAGCTCCCATTGACCCAAATATAGATGACAGAGTCTACAGATGTGGTCACTCCATCAAAAGCATTTGCGACCACCAGGAAATGGTACGGTCCAACTGTGAAGAACTCCCAGTCGTAGGCCCCTGTGGTCTGCAGCATCTGGTGAACCTCAAATGACTTGGTTAACCTGTTCCACTTGTAAACCACACTGTCTATAGTATGATTATTATTACCTGAGGAAAAGAAATTAAATAAGAAAAAAAGAGAGAGAATCTGTCAGACATTTCAGATTTTACATTCACATCTTTCCAGGAATTCTACAAGTTTACATTTGATGAACATAGATTCTTGTTTGTTTGTTTGTTTGTTTGTTTGTTTGTTTGCTTTCCGTGTTTGTACCTATTCTGTGATTGGCAACAGCGAGATAGGTTTGTCGATTGATGACAAAGGCCTCCCAGTCGCGTGCACAGTGGGTCTGAAGAGTTTGGAACCGCACAAACTGCTTTCTTCTTTTGCTCCACTTGTAAATGACTGAGACGTCTGCCTCTGATTCGCCCGAGTTTGACACCACCAGAAATAGCTGGATCAAAAAAAGCAACAAACAAAAAAAAGGGGAGGGGGGCATGAAGAGGAGATAATATGTCTAAGCTTTGAGGGAGTGAAAAACATGCATGTGTTTTTTTATTCTCTTCAATAATTCCGTTTACTTTCTGTCGTGAATTCTTGCCCATGGTGAAGTGTCTCCATGCCAGAGCTCCTTTGGTGCTGATGTTCTGGTAGAGCTGGAAACCTGTGTGAGTCCACTGATACAGAGCGGAGCCAGAGGCTGTGGAGCGGTGAGCCATAGCAGCCATCAGACCCAGGCCAGGAACCTGGAACACCTGAAGATGAGATGAAACAAAATGTAACTTTGCGGACAGCTATGCTGGAAAAACAAACAAACAAACAAACCTCAAAGCCTGGTGATAATTAAAGCTCAGCAAGAGTTCCTCAGCTCAAACCTAAGCAGCCAAAAGTGCAACTGAGAGGAGCATCAAACAGATCAAATTGATCCAATTTTCATTTTAGTACCTCTCTATGTACAGGAATCGAATTGAAATAGAGCAAAATATAGGACACGATGTTTTAAACAACAACGAGCCACAGTTCAGTCTGGAATGAATCAACACCAGGTTGACTGATATTCCCTGGGCTGCACTCTTGAAAAACATAGTTTTAAATTAAAAAAAAAAGTGAAGATAACAAGGCGTTGTGTTTTTTTTTATATTTTGCCCATGAATCCATCATTTTTAATATGCTTTTAGAGAGATTTTTCTTCTCTGGAGTGAGGATGAAGACAAGGATGAGTGCGGATCCAAGCTAAGACACGGGTAATATACAAAAACATTCATTCGGGCTTGAACGTTTGGCTGCCTACCTCTACATCATGCGTCTCTGAGCTGGTGGTAAGAACCTGATGCTCCAGCACGTAGTCCAGCCTTTTATGATCTGAGTCGATGGGGAGATGAGAGGTTTATCAGTTGTTTTGTTTTGTTTTGTTTTGTTTTTTTAATAAATGACAACAATGACAACTGATTGGATGGTTGGCTGCTCGCGTCTCACCCTCCAGCACGGTGATCCACGCCGCACCGTCGCACAGGTAGAGGCCTTTCCTGAGCGGGTTGAACCACAGCTGGCCTTTCTGCAGCTCCGCGCAGGGCTGCTCCAACCCCACCGACACCCTCTCCTCCATTTCTACACAAAGACGAGCACCCATTTAAGAAAAAGGCAAACAGCATCTGCGCGAGATGCCTTGTGAAATGTGCACGCGAGGTTACCGTAGGAGGTCAGATAGCCGCCGGCTTCCCGCCCCGTGGCAGGTAGATCCAAGAGGAGCGGTGGCACTGACAGGGCTGCCAGCTGAGGGACGGAAGCGGGGCATATCTGACGGGTGGCGTCTGAGCCCGGCACCAGGACCAACTGCCGCAACAGACCCTGCACATGTGGCAGCGGTTGAGATTATCAGGATTTCGAAAGATCTGGGATCTTACAAAATGTGCTCACGTTGGTGGGAGGAAGTCTTACAGAGAACAAGCCTTTCCATCTCCCCCGACTGCCAATATGGAATCTGGAACCCTGAATGTTCAGGTCTGAAGGGAAAGGCCTAGAGGGAACGCTGGTTGCCACAAAAAGATATAATTATTTTGTAATAGCTGGAGTCGATATTTCATCTGTCGGTGAGCACAAAGAATCTGCAATTAAAGCAGACGCTTCCATTCCGCTGTTTTAGGGCTGATGTGGGGAAATCTGAGACAGCAATTGTGTTATATATAGCGCCTATATGTCAGCTGATATTCCTCCCGTCTGTATGTCAGAGGGAGTTTCCACTGAAAACCATCTATCAAATACTGTCAGGCCACTGTGATATGGCTGCAGGGTGGGAGCATATTTTGAAGCAGTGCTGCTGCATTGTGGTGAAGGATCTACTATCCCTCAAGGGAGTTCAGGAGAGAGGATGGTGGGAGACAGGCGGGGTACCCACCCAGTTCACAGACAGCAGAGTAGCACTCAGGTGGAAAAAGTAAGAACAAAAAATGAGAGAAAGAAAAAAAACGAAGAACTTACATTTCCTGTGGCGAGCTGCAGTCCACTGTGAGTCTGACATGTTGACTACCAACGGACAGAACGAGAGTGTGCCACTGGTTATCAGCCAGCCGGGTGCCGCGGAACGCCCACTGTTCTACGACCCCGCTTTGACCTTTGAAAAAGAAGTGTAGACGGTTCCTCGAGAACCGTATTCCCAGGATGCTCCATCCTCGCTCCGCATTATTTTTCCCTCGCTTTTTCTCCCTCTCGCCATCTCCGCCGACACCCGTCCCTTCATTCATGCCCAAAATGTTCCCCTGCTCCTTCTCCTTTTCCACAGTGCCGTGTTCTACTTTTTTTGGCCCCATTAAGGAAAAGATGTATTCATTTCTCTGAAATGTAGATGGAAAAAAAACATTCAGACACACCGTTAGACAAAATAAATATACTCATGTGCTTTACATAACTCTCCATGCACTGCTTTTTTTTTTTTTTTGCTTCCATAACTTTTCCGACTAGTGGGCAGCAAACATGTTTTAGTTTAGCTTAGTTTAAAGTGTTTTAGTTCAGCTTTCTGGTCTGAAGTAGTGATAGCAGCTAGTTAGCATATTCAGATATAAAATTTCAGGAAACCTGTGAGACAAGTAAAATCGTTGTCTTAATAATTGTGCTCTGCTATATTTCACGGGCAAATTTTCAACCTAAATACTTTTACACCTTCTTTTTAACCTGACAAACTTTTTGAAAGCGGGATTCAGTTGGCAGTCCGAGATTAAAGTGATCTGAGTGTGCCTTCTGAGGACGTCTCTGATACCCACCCTGGGTGTGATGGTCATGGCTTTCAGGGTCACAACAATGGAAAATTCTTTGGGGAAAAGGTCACAGTTCACCAGCAGCTGTGAAGAGGGCAGGCTCAGAGAAGCATGGGGGCTGGAGAAGTGAGCGCCCCTCACGCCGCCAGCCTGCCTCACATGCACCCCTGGCAGCAGCTTGGAGGTGTCCCTCTCAAGGACAAAAGACAGAAGATCCAGAGGAACCAGGTCTAGAAACAATTACAATAAAGAAATAAAGATGTCAGGAGGATTTTTCCTACTGCCAGAGCGTATTTATACATGATTTATCCTATGTGACTGCCTCTTGACCAGGATATGCAATCACCCTGTGATGAGAGCAAGGAGTCAATGAGCTGATTGGATACATAGCATGTTACATCTACGACAAGCGGTCACAAGTGCGCACTGCCTTGAGGACAAAAGCTTCTTAAGTGGAAACTACTGCTATAAACCAATAAATTAATGTCATGCTGGGATTTCTGTCCCTCCTGGTGTGTGAGAAATAGCCCTGGGTAGCATTGGGGCTATTGGGTTTTTAAGGAGGGGTTCCTATGATGAGAGGGAAGAGAGAAGAGCAGGAGGGGAATCACTCCAAGATTGATGAGGCATCATTGAAGCATTCACGCTGTTTGTCCCGATATTCAGATGTGTATAGAAACGTTGTAGAACCCAAACCACATTCGATGTCTGTACTTGTTAGTGGATGTTAATTCGAGTTAATATTGCACGCAACACTGCACACAAAAGCACACCCCACTCTACTGTAAGCAGATGCAGACAGCTGGAATTATCCAAAAGAATTTTGGCTGGAGGGGTTTCCCAGGTTTAAGATGAAACCATAAACCATCCACTGTATAATCATTAACTGGACGTCAGATCAGCTAAACTGCTGAAAAAAAGAAAAACAAGATGGGGGAGAGAAAAAGTAGAATACAATGGCATAGTACCTGTACATTGTCTCCACGTGTCAGCCGTCGAATCAATGAAGCTTAACCCCAGAAGAAGGAGCTGTGCAAATATCAGTGATGACATTACCAACAGCCTGTTTAGACGCCAGCTGGTGTGAAAGTCTCCATATCAAAGTATTTCCATACGTATTGTCCCCCCTCTGTCTCTATCCTGAGTGACAACACACTCCCGATGACCGTGGGCTCCTCAGCAAACGGCTCACCTCGGGCATTTTCCCATCATCCAACTCCAAGTGTGTGTGCGAGCACGTAGACAACACCTTCTCTCGGAAACGCTCAAAAACTACATTGGCTACCCAAAGCAGTCAAGGAGGCAGACAGTCCCGGGATCGTCTGTGCCGGGAGAGGAATCCATTCATCTCTGTGGAGAATCCTGCACCTGCAGCCCCTTTTAAACACCGGAGCCATGCAAATCACCAAGCAGCCTGTCACTCATCCTCCCTCAACTGCCTTTGATGACACAGACCTGCCACGGGGCGAGCTGCTTCGCTGACTGTCTGTTTGCTCAGACACACGAGCAGACAGACAGAACGTTTGAATGCACAGAACACGTCTGTCAAAAGGCAAAACTCTTCCAGGCTCTCAGCGCGTGAACAGAGCAGTCATAGTGGATATTATTTTTTTCTTTATTTATTTTTATTTTTTTTAATCATAAAACTAGTACAAGCACAGCATGTAAAGAAGAGAACATCTGCGACCTTTGGTCCAGTAATACATAGGTGGGTATGGGCTGAGCTATTATCATAATATGCTCTTATCCCAAAGTTTATTACCTGAGAAACCCGAGGTATGCGCACGAACCCAGCTGTGATATTAAAGTCTCAAACATGAATGTTTTCACAAAAGATCTGCAAGTATTACTTGTTGAAAATCTGACCCAGGAGAGCATCTGGACCAGGAAAATCCAGCAAACAGGCTTCTGGCCCAAAGAGTATTTGCGAGTGCACTGCATTCATTTCTTAAAGTATCAACTGGCAGGAAGTGAACTTCTAAAACCTGCAGTCAGTGAGTTTTGCTTATTCATCGTGGCCCCAAACATTTAATGCCACAAACATGTTTGAGGGTCTGCCAGTGTCCGTCTGACTCGTTGGCCACCATCCACCCGTCAAATGAGAAAACCGTGTTGAAGGAGGCAGCAGCATCTCGGCTCGTGTCAGACGCCTGACAATCTTTTCATCTGCCGGCCAGCGCATTTACAAGGCAAATGTCTGTCCTCCTGTCACCCGCACTGGGAGCACAGACCGCATGTAGACCGGGATAGGCGATATCGCCTCCTTTTGTCTCTATCCAGTCATCTCTCTTCCTTCCAGGCATGGAGTGGGCGATGCACACTCTCGTGCGGTTTATGCGCATTAAAGTCAGTTCCCTCAACCACATGCTTTTCCTTATTCCCGGTTTGACTCATCAAGCTGCTGCTTTTAGTCTTATCACCGTTGCACTTTATCTGAACACTGCCGCCCATTGTGTTTATCGGTCGGGATCTGAGGCTGCAGGAAATGAAATGCACCCTGGAAGTTTCTGAGCTATTTAGAGAAATTATCAGACATCTGTAATTGAGCGGCGTATATAAATGAGCATGTCTATTTTTAACCCGCTTCCTTCGGTTGAGGGATCTTTTGTTTCTTGGGTGCCGTCGACTGTGCAGAAGCGCCTCAGAGCGCTTTGGTGAGTCAGTGGCGCCCCCTAGCTGCCGACTCCGGAGTCAAACCAGATGTGACGTTTTGTCTGTGTGTGCATGCATGTTCAGCAGGTAGGGCCCCATTTGGGAGTTGAAACCACACGATGCATAAAATTCCATGTCAGCCATGTTTCTGTGGCTGACAAGTGAAAATATGTATGCCATGTAACATTGTGGCCATAGAGGCAAAAGTGCCTCAACACCTTCACGGATTTCAAAACAATCGGCATATATGCCTTCTGAAAATAGGCAGTTTGCTACCTACCACCTAAAATCAACCTCAACATGACCTAAGCTAAAGTTGCCGTTTGCAACCTTGTAAGCCAAGTCTATCGATGTTTTTCAGTAATGGAAGTAAAACAAATAATAAGACACCAAATCTGAGTACCAAACTATATTTATTGTATACAGTAGTAAAAGACCACAAATAATGTACAAATCAGTAGAGAAACAAATAACATGACAAGACCTGGGCCCCATTCTTCGTACATTACATAGCTTAGCTGTTAGCCAGCTCAGGAGAGCTCCATCCAACTGACTTGGTTCTTCAAATGCAAGTGGAAGGCTGAGTCGTCTCGGATAACTGTGCTCTTATTTTGAAACAAAAAAATTGACATGAACAAGGGGCTGAAACCATGATCATTTGTGACTGTTGATGCAGAAGCAGACCATCAAGAGTAAATCACACGGAGGTTGAACACATCTGTGTCCAACGCAGTTTTGATAAAATGCGTATTGTAAATGCGAGTGCATTCATAGGGGGGAGCGAGTTTTGATGCACTGGGACAGAAGTGGACAGCAACTGAATAGTTTGAACAGCAGGTGGCAGCACCGGGAGGATTAATCATGCCTTACTTTATAAATGCTAATAATAGCACTGACTAATTCTTGTTAAGTTATCTAGAGTGGACACAACACAGCTGGAAAACCTGATGTAGGATTAAATTACCATTTTTTAAAAAAATGACAGCACTTTCGTGGCGGGATATAAATACATTAAAATGCGACGGAGGGCATCCGAAAAAGACATTTAGAATTGAGTGAATGTGGAAAGACGTGAATATTCACAAGGTCTCTCAATTACTGTAATAAATACTGCAGGAGACTAAATGAAGGTAGCTGATGAGAAAAACTGCAATTTGGCGAAGAGGCGTGTCTGAACAATAAAAAAATAGTTCTGTTCTACTTCAGCTGCAGAGTTGATTAGTGATTTTGTTTTGGTTGCGTTGGTTTTATTTTCATGCAAATCCCTGATGACGGCGTCCCTATTATCACTAATCTCGGTGACTCAAAGGGTGCAGCCTGATGTGTGAAAATGAATTAACTTAAAAAAAAAAAACAGGTTGTTGAATCTGCTTGCAGTTTTTTCGAGCCAAGTTGCGTGAAAGCGGATTTGAGGCCAGATTCAAAACCTGAAAATACAAAGCTCCTATCGGGCCATCAACCAGGCAAACTCGGTCACATACGAAGACTGGGGCCGCATGGATGCAGAACATGTATCTCCCAAACTCCATTGGTGGATCTCCCTGCCCTACCGATATGCAACCAAACCGCATGCATCACTGTCCCAGATGTGAAATGTCGGAGACACTCACCACCACCTCAGATATCTCCTCCATTCGAGTTGCAGTCTAAAAGTGTTCGTTTTTTTGCCATTTACACACACAAAAAAAAGTTTCTCAAACAGTTGGACAGCTGACGCGGCAGTGAAGCGCCGCCATGTGTTCGCACACGCACAAAAACCCCCCAAAACAAAACATACTGACGTTTGTTGGATAACTTTCCTCACACTGGAAGCTGCCCCCCCCCCTCCAAAGCCCATCTGAGAATCAGCTGCCTTGCCAATCCACATCTGCAAGGACAACAGAGATGAGACAGCTGACCCTAGAACAGCAAGGGCACGGGGGGGCATCTTCCAGTCGTCCCCACCTCCAGCCCATACTCCACTTTCAGCCAATGTAAAACTCACAAGCAGAGCCGCTTGTAATATCATCGTACGGACTGGCCACTGACCTGCTTCAATCACAAAACAGAACAAGTTATGTATTCCAGATGATTGGACCATCCTTGGGCAGGAGGTCCCCCCGCACAGGGATTTTTCTGTATTAATGAAGACTAGCCAATATGCATGAAAGATCTGCCTCGTTTGGCAGCAGTTGACCGGGAAGCAAATAACCACAATACAAACTCCCTTAAATGTCTGTTTTGATTTTTGCAGTTTGCTTTTACAGTGATCCTAGAACATCAAATATGAAAAAATTATTTCAGTCATTGCGAGTACTGGTCCAAAACCCTGCAACATGTAATGTCCATTCCGATATTTCTGTACAGAAAATTTAACAATCCCCCTGGGTGTTATTTCTTAAAAGGGAAAAAAAAAATACAAAAACATTGCAGAGTTCTTTAGCAAAAGCACCTAAAATGCAAAGAATTAAAATACATTTTGACAGAAGAGCAGGAGTCACTGTTCAGTCAAAAAAAAAAAGAAAAAAAGCAATAGCAAAGTGAAATGGAAGGTGGGTGTGTATTATGTTCAGATAGTACTTCCAATTCAATATACTTTAATGTCCACTGACAGTGACCCCAAGACAAAAACGGCATAACCTCGCATTCAACCCTGATCGGATGAAAACCGTGACAAACTACTCGATAGCAAGCTTTCACTGGGGAGTGAATAAGAAAGAAGCACTGACAAAACCAGGATCAGCGGTGACGCACTGTTGGTCCAATCACAGCCTGCGCAGCCAGAAGGAAATGATGTCCTGATTGGCCAGCAGAGCGACTGTTGACACGCACAAAGTTCAGTCCTGGCCAAGACAGTAAAACCGCCCGAGACCCCAGCCCCTCCCACCCCCATGACGAAAAACCATGACAGACATTAAACTGAAAAAACAATAATAATAATAATAATAATAATAGTAATAATAATAATAATAATAATAAGGTGAGAGGAGCGATGGAGAGGGGAGAACAGTGAAGATGGCAGAGGGTGTGGTCTGAGGGTGGCTGTCAAAGAGGTGGGTGGGGCTTAGCAACGTCCGCCTGTCTGCTGCTGGAAAACATCTATGGTGTCTTCATCTTCCATCTCCAGCTGAGAGGGGCAGAGGCACACATGCTCGATGAGTGACAAGTAATAATAATAATAATAATAATAATAAATTATGCTGTCATATATACATGATACATAAAACAGTTGTTCTGGCCTCTCTGGTAACAAGAATGCACGTAGCTGATGTCTCACCTGTGCAGGTGTATCCGTCTCATTGATCGGCTGGCCATCAAACCTGAACCTGATCTGCCTTATTGAGAGACCCTGCGTGGGCGAAAACAACGAGAGACGGGCGTGAGACCCCCGCGCAGGTGCAGCCAGGCGAGGTGCGCGGGGCTCATGGGGACCACGACTGTGCGCGCGGCTCATGGGGACCACGACTGTGCGCGACTCAACGTTGGCATTCGTGAGGAGGAGGAGGAGGAGGAAGGAGGAAGAGCAAAGTGAGGACCGACCAGCTCACCTGTCGTTCACAGTACGCCTTCATTAGTTTGCTGAGGGGTGTGTGCCTTTTGATTTTGAACTGGACCACCGACCCATCTTGCCCCGCAACCTTGAGGTTGATGTGGTCATTCTCGGTCTTGACGCCCTCCTGCGGGAGGGGAAGAGCCCGTTAAACGCGCCGACCCCCGGGGAGAGGGGACGCAACACTCGCGGCGCAAAAGCAGCCGGCGGCGGCGGCGGGGGCAGCCAGCAGCGAGCAGCCAGCAGCCCACACCGACGCCGTAAACAGCCCGAACGCTCCGTGAGTGATTTCGCAATAACGCGACGGAAACCGGAGCAGAAACCGCGGCCATGCCCGCGCGCCGTCTCGCGAACAACAAGCTTGAGTTGACCAGACCGGACGGAACGGGGGGAGGGGGGCAACAAAAAAAGAAAAACCCACTTTGCAGCAGGACCGGAGCTAGCAGCCGCTAATGCTAACGTTAGCATGTGTAGCTCGAGGCTAGGCGGTGGAGCGCCAGCCAGCCCCGCTCGAAGACGATGCGGAGTCCGGCTACCGGCTAGCAGCCCGCGTTCGCGTCTGTTGACACCAAAAAACCGCCGCGAAAACGCCAGGAAAATAAACAAACAAACAAAAAAAAACAACAAAAATCGGCACCGACCGCACGGATGCGCTACTTTTAATTACCAGTGCGTCACCCTCTCGTTAGCGCTCCATTGTAGCAGCTGCGGTTGCGGCGTTTGCGGACCTAGCGTGGTCCCGTTTCGACAAAGAAAAAAAAAAAAAATCCGCAAATGACAATCACGGCGTAATTGACGTTTTATGCTCGCGATCTCCAAGCCCGCCGCCGGCGGGGTGTCGTGCGCTCCGCTCGGGGCCAACTGTGCGCCGCGGGAGCGTGGATAACGGTGGATGTCGGTGTGCGGGAACTCATTCATTTGCGAAACAAACACTGCGCCGATTTGGAGAAACGTGCAAACCAGGCCATTTTAGATTGCACATCCGAGGAACGGTTTGGCAGGGGCACGCTCGAGCCATCCCCCGCCAAAGCACACCTGCGCGGGGCGCAGCGTCTTACCTTTGGCTTTTCCTCTGACATGTCTGCTGGATTTCGCGCGACGGTGATCAGAATAAACGGTTATTCGGCCTTTATTCGCCTTTCTGCCGCCTTCTGTCCTCTCTTCTCCTCCGCTGACGGGCGCGCGCCTTGAACCGCTCTCTCAAATAAACGATTGGCTCCCACGCGGGCACGTGACTCCTCCGTCGCGGGAGCGCGGACGCGGGAGCGCGCACTCATGCAGAATCCTCGATCACGCGAGCCTCGCAGCCGATGAGGATGTAAACACCCACCAACGCTGGAATCGCTTCAATAAAATCAATACTGACACGCAGATGACACTGACTCTGCTTCCTGTTCAAAAAGCCATCCGCGAAGCACATTTGGATCAACTCAGAATGGTTGATGACAGCTGAAAAGGTCTGTTTCTCGCATGTTTAATGAGTCCATTAATTCCGTGTAAGCACAAAACTCAGTTGTGGAAAACTGCCATTATAACAAATAGTGAGCTACTCCAGGCCAAAAAAACAAACAAAACAAAAACAAAACTGGAAAAAAACCCTCCTAAAAACAGCTCATTATGCATTCTCAACTTCTTCTCCTGACCAAATGTGATCAATAACAGCGCTGCTTTACAAATGCTAATAAATAAATTTGGTTTAAGCAGGGCAATAAATAATAAAAAAGTTTAGGACACAAAATGCCACATCAGTCTGTGTAAAAGTATTTAGAATTCCTATTAAGTGGGTCAAATCTTTCCCGCAATGCCTTTAAAGTAAGAAGTTTTTTAAGTTTTAAATCGTAGTTTTGAATTATGCCACTGACGGGAGTGATTGGAAAACTTCATGATAAATATAATACCTTATAATACCTCAGTCAGGGTGAGGATGAGTGGTTGCGCCAAATGTGTAGGAACCGCTTCTACTATGTAATGTTTTAATAACTGAAGAGCTGTAAAGCAAACAGAAATAACGCCCGAACAAAATGACTCCAACCACAATGAAAGCCATCTCTTCCTCATAAAATCAATCACCATTTGTCTTTGATCATATAGACATTTCATGTCTTTATTAATTCATAAGCCATCATTGCTCATATGATGGATTACCATTTCCCCAAATTGATTACTCTGCTGCTACTCTGTAAAATTAAATCAATGTCATTTCTTCTCCAGATAAATCAGCATTTCTGAAATGGAAAATCAATGTCTTAGATGGGCATATGATTTCCCCCCCCCCTCCCCCCACCACCGAGCTTCTAGGAAGAGCATATTTCATTTTTCTGATATCGGGGTGTTTTAATGACTCAAAATGCAAAGCACAATTAAGTGAAACACAACCCAAGTCCAGCGCCACTGGCAGACTCATTTTAAAGTGTTTTATTAGACCCACATGTCTGTACAGGATATACAGGCAATAATAAAATACAACTACAGTCTTCTTAAATTAATAATTACCAAGTCAGAGTGCAGATTTCATGGTGACCATATAGTATGCACAAATATTTATAATCTAATGCATAAAGAAAAACAAATAAAATAAAAAAAATGGCATCCCAAATATACACTAAAGAGTGGAAATGAGATCCATTTTAAATGAGGAATCTTTTTTTTTTAAAAATAGCACAAAGTGCAAAAATAGGTTGTAAATCTTGTGTATATCCTACAACTGAGCAGCATTTCACTAGAGCAAAGACAACTGACATTTGAGCATTTTCAAATACAGCAGATTTTCCTCACAAAAAGAAAAGAATTGTTCAACAGTATCAAACTTAAGACATAAACTAGTTTATGGTATGTGGCAAGTGGATAGACTACTGCAGTCCTGAATAGAGCCGCAAAAATGATCAGCAGCAGTTTTTTTTCCTGGTTCAGACTTCTCAAATTTCAGAATTCCGTGCTTTTCTTGATCATGCATGATTTAAACCTGAATATCTTTGGGCCCTGGACATGCCACTTCGGGCTGTGGGAAATAGCAATGAGCATTTCCAGGCATTTATAGGATTGTTCAGCACGATAAATTAAGAGAACAGTAGTTAGTTGTAGTTGTTAGTCTTGAACACTGCCACTGCAGGTGTATCGTCTAGTCCTTGCTAACAGCCTCTTCCATCATAACAACAAAAAAAACAAACTGCGAGTACAAAACTAGAATCACTTTTCTGACATCGTCTTAGTTATGTTTTCCAGTGATCGCCGAGAGTCACATCTACTCTCAGAGCCACAATAGTGTCACGAGCTCAGGAAGAATGTCGCAAAACCGCAGTTCATCAATCCCCTCATGCAAATCTGGAGTACGGATTTTGTCCGCTTAAACCTACGGAGAAAAAAGAAAAAAAGAAAAACAAATCCACAGCGTCACACTTTGATATAAGAGAGTTTGTGCTTTGCTACGAGTTCTTTCATTTCAAGTCGGTTGCCAATATCTGACGAATGTGGCTCTCCTTTAAAAGCAGACAGAGCGTTAACAGCGCGAGCCGGCTCACCGTATTTCTTCCTGATTTCATCATGTCTCTGTTTCATCTCGGCCCTCCTGCAAAAGACAAAAATTCTATTATGAGCCGCACAATGACGCCTAATGGGTTTGACACACTGGCGCGCTCCAAAGTCATGCAACCGCAAACCAGTTTGGGCTGATAACAGTTTGACGTGTACATTTGAGCTGCTTTTCTGTGTTGGCCATGACGGCGACTGATATGGAAAAAGAATGACCGCGTGAGCAGGGAGCCAACTCCAACAGACTGTAAACCATCAGATGAACATCAAGATTCAGAGACCACTTGAACCCAGTCATAAATGAGGGTAAAATGCACCTTTTTGTGTGCATAAATAAAGAAAAGCCTGGATTCACTCTGCTTTAGTGTGCATTTTCGTATTCAGTGTATTTGTATGGATAAACAGGCGTAATTGCTCTGCGGGGGCTTTGTACTGCCACCAAACATGAATCCCAGCTCAATCAGAAGGTTAACCAAATTTCTCCCGAACGTGATTTGCACGCACAACATTAATTTGCACACAGTCGTCTGCGGCTGAGAGCCAATGGCAGCGATCCACAGTTCGCGGGGGAGGCGCGGCAGGTTAAAAGTGAATCAGAAAAAACACAACAGGACAAAGCGGCAGGCACGAGGACGTGCGCGTTCCTGGTTTAGGGTTGAGTAACGTCTACGGCATGAAAGAAAAGCCGGTGAATGCGGCAGCGCGCACCGACCGGGGGACACGGACGCCGTTTAGAGGCTCGATTTCGCGCCGGCGGGAAGGTTTCGCTCACCTCTCCTCTTGCTTGGCTCTGGTCTTCGTGGCCTGTCTCTGCATCTTGGCCTCGAACCTTTTGGATCTGGCACACAAAACACAGGCCCACAGTCGGTTTATAATTAGAAGGGTAATGCAAGAGCGTAGTAGGGCAGTTAACGGTTTCGGCCCTTCATTCCCGCACACTCACACGCGCCGGCCTGCCCACGGGCAGCCGTTTGTAGTGCAGTTGTCTTGCTCAAGGGCACTCCGACACGTGAACGCGTCAAACCACCGAACCGGCTGCTAACTCGGCCTACTCGCCCGGGCCACACGGCTGCCGTGGCCCCTTTAAAAGCGCAGACACCTGAAAAAGGTGACCGCAGCCGCAAGCGTACAGTACGTGACTAGAATTATGTCGACGCGATGCAAATCTGCTCCTGTAACAGGCCGATAACATCAAAATGTAACGTATTTAAGCTCCCTGCAGGAGACGAGCCGTACAAACGTGGAGGACATCACATGACCCGCCGACAACACTGTGGCACTGTGCGCGCGCCCACTATGTGAGGCTAGCCGCTTCTCACCTAAACATAAGCATCTGTGGCTCCATGGCGGGTTTATAAAAGTGAACTTAATTTAAAACAAAAACAAAAAAAAAACATCTAAAGTACAAAACTGGTTCCACACTACCAACCAAAATAGCCATCACCTTTAGGAAAAAGGTGATTTTAATTTTTGCTCGCGCACTTCAGAGACATTTTCATAAACCACCAAGGGCACTCCACCGCAGGCACATGATGTTCAGTACAGGCATATCTCAGAGGGTAAGACGGATATTTATAGCACCAGAAATGGAAGGGGTAGAGGGAAATGGGATCTGGGTTAATGTAGAAAGATAAAAAGATAAAAGAAGCCAGAAACCGCGAATAAGATTCAACTGAGCAACATTTAGGTACTTAAAATGTTTTTCAGTGTTGTTTCTGAAGAAGAAGATAATAGTTAGCTCGACTGGTAAAAATCTTACTCAATTTTTTTACTTTTTTTTTTTCAAGAAAAACTTATTTCACTTTCTGTCAAAACGGTGCTTTGGGGAAAAGAATGATTTGATTACAAGTTCAAGAAATGTTTTTATGGTAATTATTGCAGGAGCAGCTCTTTCATTAATTATCTAACGTAGCTCGTCAGCATCTCGCACAATGTAACGAAGTTAGAAAGTTTCAGTCGTCGACAGTACTGTGCGAGATGTTCCCCGTCCTCACTGCACTTAATTATACAAGAAACGCAGCAGAATTAGAAAAAAGCGACAAATTGGTTTCTACGTAGAAAATACATTCACTGTAACAGAGGCAGGTTGTCTGTCCATGATGTATATATTGAAGACTTGGAATGAATGTTATTAAATATATAAACGGCATAGAAAAATGAAATCACTCCATCATTTCCTCCATTATACATTCGTCTAAAGTGATGTCATAATCAGTGAGCGACTTGTGCCCACGTACATGCTTTGTGACGTCGCGGTTACCTTAAACTTTGAGCACCAAGCTCCAATCAATTTGTCTTTGAGCCCAAATTGACATTTCAGCCAAACTGAAAGATGAGCCCTCCAGGCACATTTTACCTTGCAGATACAAAATGGCGTTATATCATGCCATTTTAGACATTTGTGTGA
The DNA here is from genome assembly GCA_901007715.1 of Dactylopterus volitans. Lineage (NCBI taxonomy): Eukaryota > Metazoa > Chordata > Actinopteri > Syngnathiformes > Dactylopteridae > Dactylopterus > Dactylopterus volitans. The sequence goes on from CAAKHG010051197.1 coordinate 28,119, forward strand.
AAGTTTTCCAGAATGAGCGTATAACATTGGCCAAAAATGTGTTTTGAGAGGTCATGTGACCTTTGACCACCAAAATCTCATTAGTTCGTCCTTGAGCTCCGGTTTGTGCTGAATCGGAAAACTTTCCCTCCAGGCCTATTCTGAGAATGCCGTCGCAGTCTTAGAACGAACAGATGGACGGACAACCCGGAAACACAATGCCTCTGTGCCAGCTACGGCTGAGCCGCAGACTACAGATTTTAAAAATTCAAATGTATCATACAGCGAAGGCAGTGAAGAAGAAGGAGCAAGACAGAAAGGCGAAAAAGGAGGCCGGCAAAGAAGGAGGAGGAAGAAAAAGGCGAAGGCGGCAGAGGGAAACAAGGTGAAAATGTGTAAAGGGGGGTGGGCTGGGACGATAAGGAGAGGAGACAGGGTCAGCCACAGCCGGCTGCACACTTACCCAAAGTTCTCACACTTGCAGCAGCAGAACAGGCAGACCAGGATGGCGATGATGAGAACCCCGCCGAGCACGGCCAAAGTGATTATCAGGGTCTGGAAGTTCACTGCAGGACGGAGACAAGGTTAGCCCAGAGTTGCCCCCCACAGCTGCACCCTCGACACAGATAAACGCACCAGGTCCAACCGCTCTCGGTATCTTTCGTTTCCTCTCATAGATGAATGATCTTCCAGTAACATCCTACAACACTGGGATTTTCTCCAGTTCTGCAATGCTTGTTAGTGGGAAGTGACCGTCACAGTTTTTACAGTACAGTTGCCATGTTGATATTTTACACAGCGCTTGCAGAAAAATGTAAAAAAAAAAAAAAACAACAACACAAAGGCTTTGAAAATGGATCCATCAGAGCATTAAGCTGTGGATGGTTTAATGTTTATGCAACATAATGCCGTCGTGATCATGACGTGCTCTTGGGCTGTATTAAATGTGAACATATGGACTTAACGAAGCAGGAAAAAGACAGATTTATTCATTAACATTAATAATGGCCGCGTTCCATTTAGGTGAGCCTGCCACAGCTCTCCGGTATTGCGGTCGCTGACGTTGCTCACATGGGGAAATTAAACAAACAAAGCCGTCATTATTATTATTTACACCTGCGCTCTTCCTGCTCTGACAGGTCAAAATGTCAATCTCTCACATTAGCAATGGCCTCATTCCATTAATTGCCCAAGGAAGACATGCCAGTGAATATCAGAGCCCCGGATTTGGGTCATCTGAATTGAATGCAGCCATCTTTAATGTGATTGTTTACACCTGCGCTTTTCCTGCTTCGACAAGACAAAAGCGTCCGCTGTGGAAAGGGCTTATCGGGTGTGAATAAGCAGTGAGCATTAAGCGATAGCATGAATTAGAAGTGATGTTGCTATGGTTACCTGCAGAAATCAAACCAAACAACAGAATGGAAACTTTTTGACTCCTAGGCCTCGTTTTTTTGTATAATTTCAACAGGCCACAGAAATGTGCTAATTGCACTTCTGTTCACATAAATCGAAACATTTTGTCCGTTGTCAATCAAGGACAAAACTTCCTGCTTCATGGCTGAAATCATTTGCGGCTTTTCCTGTTTTTGTTTCGCGTTGAGTGAAGCTCTTCGGGCTTCAGAGTGCTGGCAAGACATCGGATGAGAGCAGAGATTTTGCACCTCGTCTGTCACGTTTTATTTACCAACCGATCGACTGATTGGGAAAATAATCATGAATTTAGGGGATGATGACGAGCGGAAGGTCGCTCTGTAGAGCACCGATCTCCAACAATGGTCAACGCTCAATAAAACTGCTAACAAAAAAAAAAAAAAAACCTGACAGACGCGGATGTAAACAAAACTAGTTGATGGGTCATTTGAGGATGTGATTTGTGATGCTGTGAAACTGTGCCGGGTCACGCCGAGAGGTGCTCCCAGTGTTTCTGTCAGCAGCACATGTTGCAGCCTCCAAACTGACGATGTTTAGAAACCTCCCTCAAGCAGACCCACTGAAACCTGAGAAATAGGAGGACTAAGTGCAGGGCTGTCGTTTCACACTCGATACTGAGCCTGTCAGTGGTTTTAATGTTTTGGCCGAGTGGTGCATTTAACGTTTAGAAAAGATCCACAAAATAAAAAGCAATCAAGTAGAGTACCAATAACTGAAATTGCACCTGAACTGCAATTTTCATGACGATACTTCAAAATCAACCAAGATACACGCTGATACAAGTTGTTCATTGAGGTGTGGGTTGTTGTGCTGGGGGTCACCTGAGTGTGTGTGTGTGTGTGCATGTGTGTGTGCGTGCGTGTGCGTGCGCTCTCTTACTCCAGCAGAGGCCCCAGCGGGCTTCGTTCAGTGGACAGAGCGCATGAGGCGGGAGGATGGTCCTCACCGGGTATGTCACACACGACTTGGTTTTGATGCACCACAAACACTGCAAACAAACAAAAAACAACAAAAGCACTGAATGCCGAGGTTTGTGGGGCGGCTGTGTGACACACAAACACACACACATTGAAAATGGAGGCCGACGGTGGGAGGGGACGTCAGATCAGGTTCTCCTCAAACCAGTCTAGCAGGTGTGCGGGTGGCGGAGGAGGAGGAGGAGTCACTGGCAATATGGGTTCTTCCACCTGAGATATTTCACTTGTATTTCCTTCACACGCACGCACAGTTTGAAGACGTCAATACGCTTCCTGCTAAGACTTACCGACACATTTCTCAGACATTCCTCGCAGTTCGTCCCGTTCTTTGACTCACAACCTGCGGGAAAGGAAGATGAGCTCGATAAATAATCCCAAAATAATAATAATAATTTTAAAAAAAAACAAGGAGAGAAGAGGGGAGGGAATTGTTGGATCCAAAACAGCCATCATGATGCTTCAGGTCTTCCAGAAGCCCCCTCGCAAGTACAAGTGACTTTTTGTGTGACTGCAGATTATCTGAGAACATTATGAGGAGCAGATTAAAAGGAGGCTTGCAGGCCCCAACCACAGTGTGTGTTTTTGTAACTCCTGCTAATCCTCCTGGGATATTTTCCATGGAGACGGAGCTCGGCAAACACACGGGCGAGGGACCGCTTGTGATATAATAAATCAGCAGACCACACAGAAAATGGCCGGGATGCTTTTACATGAGAAAGTTTGGTGTGTGTGTGTGTGTTTATGCGGCCACTCCCGCCCTTTCTGCTCTCAAAGCTCTCTTTTAAAGTCCTTGGGGGTGGGGGGGCTGAAGGAGACCTGAAGGGAGACTGTCCCACATGAGGAGCTGCAACAACACAGACGTGAACACAATGGCATCAAATGCTCAACAATGAACAATCCCCCTGATTCCCATTTGATAACTGAGCAGCTTCAAGTGCAGCCAAACGTGGGTCACGTTACTCTGCCCCGGCGTTGCTTTTTTTTTTTAATTTTATTGTGAATTAACTCAAATGTGAAGACGGAGAGGAACGTTTACGTGGGGAAAAAAAGTTGAGAAAACAGCCGTATTCGGGTGAGGTCTCGATTGAGTAGGTGGGTCCTGAACCGTTCATGAAACTTGAGGTCCCACTCCAACCCAGCTAGAACCCAAAGCAGTCGGTGCCATTCATGAACTACGTGCCGGTTTTTTTTTTGTTTTGTTTTTTGGCTCTATCATCAAACCGAACGGCGAAGAGCGCCACTGATTTCCGCTCCTACCGTCCGCAGGTGGGGAGGACTGCGCCACCGCTGTCGCCAGACCCAAGACGAGGAGAAGAAGAGCGGGCACCAGACTCCTTAAATCCATCCTTCTGTCAAGCGAATCTTCCTCGTTTGTTTGTTTTGGGTTTTTTTTTAATTATCCCTCGTTTTCCGTCTTGGGATCTTCTTCGGTGGTGGGAGAGGGAGTGTGTTTGCCGAGAGAGGTGAGTTGAGTTGACTGGAAGGAACCAAAGGCGAAGTCTCCTCCTGACGCACGCTCGTTACGCACCGAGGACAAAGGGGGAGGGAAGCGTGTGTGCGCGTCTGCGTGTGTGTGTGCGCGTCTGCGTGCGTGCGTGCGTGTGTGTGTGTGTGTGTGTGCGTGCTTCCTAGGCGGCAGAGGTGGAGGAGGAGGCACGCCTCCGCCTCCGCATGAATAAGCGCAGGCACATATTGTCAAGTAAGAGTTCGGCATTCAGCGCGTCAGTGGGAGGAGACGCAAGAAGAGCGAAGCCTACACAGGTTTATTGGGAAATGTGGCATAATTTCATAATTAGATGAAAACAGCCAAGACATTAAAGGAGGGTATTGGTGGCTATTTACTTCATTAAAGCTCTTAGTCATCTGAAAAATAAAGTGGCCCCAACAAGACATTGCTTTTTTTAAGGAGCCAATAACATAGCTCGTGCAAGATCCTCGTTTTAAGAGTGTAAATGAATAATTTCATTTTTTGGAGAAAAAAAAAACCAAAACAAAAAAAAACCTTGTCTTCCTGTCTAAATGCACAACTTTTTTACTTTACTTCCATCTAAATACACAAAGTTAAATGTGAGGCACGAGAGCTAAATTACATTTCACGTCTCATTTCTTTAATTTGAACAAAAATGTTTTAGCTCTAATCTTTTTAAATAGAATCATGTACACAATGGCTATCTGAAATGTCAGAAAGGGGTGGGAGTAAATAGTTTTGTACTACTTCGTACTACGGTATTTATTCTTTTTCACTGATGTTTTTGGGTTTTTTTTGCTTGTTTTCTTTTGGTTCGTGCATACGTCCATTTCAGTGCCGTTTGATAATGATTTTCTCTTTATTTCCCCTTTTTCTTTTACATGTTGGAAATAAACTACTACTCACTGAATGTCATGGAATTAAAGTACAATGTTTCCCAGTTAAGTTAATCTCATAAATGCATATATTACTCAAGTGAAATTACTCAGTTACTTTGTTGTTTCACAAAAACCCACAAAGGACATCAAATAGAGGACAATTTCCAATAATTTATTAAAGCATAATTTTGTAAATCCAGTTACAAATAAAAAAGAACAAACACACATATCTCTCTCTTTCTCTTTTTTTTTTTTCAAACAAGCACAATGTTTTACTATCTAAAGATGATAACAAGCATAACCTAATACGATAAGAGGGGCCCCCACTCTGGCCGCCTGCGGCTGATAACAGGACCCTTTTGTGATGAAGTTGCCCTTGAAGACAGGCGCGATCAGATTTTCCTAAATTGTAACTTTTATTGTTCCGCAATCCTCCCCAAAAGCTGATCACGCCTGAGCTCCGAGGGCGACTCCTTCCACACTCAGCGCAATATCAGTAACAGACAGAACCACAGAAATAGAACAGCTAGAACGGACAGCTCTGGGTTCACTGTTAATTATGGCTTATGGGTGGACTTTCTGGATAACCACAAGGTCAAGCTGGAACCTCTGAGTGAGTTCTGTGTATCCGTGCTCGTTAGGCAGGATCCTGGTGGGCTGTGTGTGCGCATGCATGCAGTCGGGGCCGAGGCCACCACTCAAGACACCGAGGCCGTTTTCTTGTCTTTTTTTTTGTTTTGTTTTTTTGTTGTTGCTTTTTTAGGAGGGAAGTGTCGAAATTAGTTAAAGCCTGTGATGAAACAGTTACACTCAGTGTCTTTTACATGCTGATCCCCATATATTTACATTTGAACGCAACAGAATATGAACCAATTATATTCCTGGCAGTTTGGAGGATGCATGTAGGCGAATGAAAATTAAAGCCAATATTTTTTTTTTGGGGGGGGGG